>WOGR01001537.1:0-19611 GCA_015342045.1 Leptinotarsa lineolata | reverse complement strand
TTATTTCAGGGATTTCAAATCATTTTACAAATTTTTTGACAATGGAAGTCCGAACTGCTGAAATTCACCACGAAACATTGTCATTCACCTTCAAACATAAATAAAATAGTTGCATTAGAAAAAACGCTATATTTGATAATCTATTTCACTGTTGATGAAAATATTATGGGCGATCGAAAACAATTTTTGAACAACCAATTGTAATTTTAACAGGAAACATTTCCAGAAATTTTTTGCAACTACTAATAATAATAATTGAATGCAACTGGCCGATACTTGATTAAAATCCATATTTAAACTCATTAATACAATAATACAGTTTATTGTCTGATTCTCACTGTAAAGGGTTTTACAAAAACATCGACACGTGTTTCGCTATACAATAGCTTCCTCAAACGTTAAAAACTTGCTTAACGCTTGAGGAAGCTATTGTATAGCGAAACACGTGTCGCGGTTTTGGTAAAGCCCTTTATGCTAATAATAATATTTTTTCAACTGAACTACTCACCTTGAAGATAGAAACAAGTCCAACTGGCTACTTCACTAGAAGGATTATCAAAAATATCTTAACGATAGAACTGAAATAAACTTATCGAAATCAAGAACACAGCTTTCTAACAATGAAGTTGAATAAGCTTACTTGAATCGAAAATAAAACTTGAATGTACTATAACTTGGATCCGTAAAGACATGCCCTGGTCGATCTTCAACTGAACACTGCTAGAAATCAAATGCGATGTTTTTGAAATGCCTAATAGGAAAGTGTTGAAGCGTGAATTTGTAACATGCGCCAGTATGAGTCATAGCCGATAGAAAATCAACAAATTCTTCCGAAAAAAATGTATTGATATTCTTTCAATCACCCTAATCGAGTTTGGGGGCATTTGAAATCGAATTTTAAGAAATTGACTCTTTTTGAAAAACTCGAAGTTGAGTTACAATTATTTTATTAGCAATATCAAAGCCAAAAGTACAACTATAACTGAACTTAACTGAGTGTTGGTTCTTTATGATACGCTGTGATAGTCGTTGGTTCATTACTCAAAAGTGGTTTTTATATCCTTGCTAGAATTGGAAAATCGGAGATTATATGACTGGTAACACCCTTCATCAATTGAAATTCATGAATGAGGTCCTGGAGATCGAAGACTCTAATGAATGTCCAATAATCTATAATATTTTGGGCTGTGCCAAGTTTTTGAGGCAGCAGTCCCCGGTTTTCGGATTTTTTGTTGTGGTAATTGTTGAGGGTTCGACTATCCCAAGGGTCCAGCAGATTGTTCTGGAACAATAGGGTGTCTTGAGTTATCGAAATGTACCCTGAGTTTTTGAATGTTTCTATTCAATATAATGCAGCTATAATGAAGTGAAGTTCCAAGAAGGAATTTGGTTCCTGAAGTGTTGGAAGAAATGTATAAGTTTATCAGATATTTCTATCGCATTTTTACTTTCCACTGGGTAATTTGTCCTAATTTGGAAAATTAATCAACTTGGTACCGTAGAAAATGTTTGACCTTCTATTGTAAATGGGTTCGCATTCAATTTTTTGAATGGTTTAGTTGCTGTTTCTGTTATTCTCAGGCGAATGATGAGCCTGTGTCTCTTATACTTGTTTTTTTGCAAACAAGGCAAGAGTTCATGGAATTATCTATCGATTGCTTCATGTTAGGCCAGAATTTCCTTTTGTTGATTGCTTTATAAGTTTCGTTGGTGCCTCGATAGTTGGTTCTTTTCTCGTAAGGAGTTCTTTTTGTTCCGAAAGTACTCCTACAACTATTGTTCTAGTCTCAAACCTTACCAAATTCAAATGATCTTCATTGAAGGTAGTACATTGCGTAAATCTCGATACATTATTTCCTTGTCGAAGTAGCAAAAATATTTTTTCTTAGTTCGTAGAATTGAATGAGTAACGTTTTTTATATCGGGAAAAAACGTTTTCTTGTTGGGTTCCCGTATCCATAGGTTTTGGAGTGATCAATATGTTTCGAATATCTTCTTCCATCCATATAAGGTCATCTAGGAGTTGGTCCAATTCGGAGTCTTTTTCGACTTGGGTGGATCTTGGATAAATTTCTATTGGATTGATTTGTATCCTGGAGAAAGCGTCAACATTGGTGTTGTCTTTTTCTTCTTTTGTATACCACTGTGAATTCATATTCTATACGGCGAAGTCTCCATCTCATTAATTTTGAGTTGGGCTCCTTCAACGAAAAGAGCCAATGTAGTGGTGGGTGGTCCATATTGATAGTAAACTTCCTTCTGTAGAGGTACGGGAGAAAATACTTCGTTGCCCAAACGAACTCCAAGAGTTTTCTTCTCGTTGTCGCGAACTTTTGTTCTATATCATTCTAAAGTCTTGACGCATAGGCGATGAGCTTGTCCTCTTCTATTTTTTCTTGAGGTAGTATAGCTCCTAGTGCGGAATTGCTCGCATCAGTGGTCGAAATAAAAGGCTCAATAAAATCTGGGTATTTCAGGATAGGATTATTAATAAGAATTTCGTTGGAATTTTCGAAACTTTCTATAAAGTCAGCTAGAAGAACGACTCCAGAAGTATTCATTGAGCATTTGGTTGAAGCAGGTGTTTTCAAACTGTGTAGCCCCCCTCCCTCGAAGGGGGAGAGAAACCTTCAAAGGGGGACACGGATCACTTGTATAGTTAAGTATGAAAAACCTGCGACCGCTAAAAGAATGCATTCTAGATTACTCTATACGACCAAGAAATGAAATTCATTTTCAATTGGGAGGCACAGAAATTGACTGAGATTGACGCCTGTCAGGAACTTATGGTTTTCTCAGTGAGCGAATGTTAGGAATCTCGTTACAGATGAACAAAAAATTACGTCTGTAGGTAGGTATACCGAAAGCGCGTACTCGGCGCCCTCGTACCACTTCGTATACGTTTGGGCGGCTCGTTCATGCAAGCACATTATTATTCGTTAATGTATGCGGATGGAAGTGAACGAGGTGCGTAGCACTCTCCCTCTCTTACTTGCAACTTGCAACTAGTTCCAACTCAGTCAGTTTCAGCCAACTTCTATCGAGCGGTGGTTGTCAGTCACGTACTTGATTCATTTTTCTTTCAACAAGATGACGATTATTTGAAATACGGATTTATTTGCCTTACCAAAAATAATGAAGACCATCAACGATGTGTCATCTGTCACGAAGTTTTGAGCAATGATGCCTCAAGACCGTCTCGTCTTGAGTGACATCTATTGACAAAACACAGCGATTTGAAGAATAACCCGAAAAAGTTTTCCGCTTCAAAATCTGGAAATTTAAAACGAATGAAATTGGACAGTACGGGTTTTTTTGCCGAGTCAAACCAAAAACTATTTGAATTTTCTTATGAGTTTCGTATCCCATCGCCGAAAGAAAAAAAAGCCATATTACTGTAGAAACACTGGTCACATCATGTATGTTGAAAGCAGCTGAGATCGTTATTGAATCAGAAAATAAGCAAAAATCACAACAAATTTCAATTTCTGAAAACACTGTGAAACGGCGCATTGACTACATGGCAGGGGACATAAAAAACAAGTCATGGACGCCGTAAAACAGTCGCCGTTTTTCGCAATACTTTTAGATGGGAGTAAAAGTGTTGCAAAATGCTCTCAATTGTTGGTTTTTGAACGATATATTCAAAATGAAACAATTCAAGACGAGATGCTATTTTCTACTGAGTTAACTACAACCACAAAAGTAGCTGATGTGATGGATGCAGCCTAATTATTTGCTGAACATGAGCTCGTATGGGAAAAATCGTTGAGCGTCTGCACAGATGGTGCTCCTGCGATGCTAGGCTCTCGCTCCGGCTTCATACAACTAGTTGATGAAAAACAACCCAAAATAATCGCCATCCACTGCCCAATACATCGCGCCAAGCATTGGCAGCAAAGATACTACCCAGTGAACTAAATGAATTGTTGAAACTATGTATTAAAATATTAATTTTCATAAAAAGTAGTGCGTTAAATACAAGACTTTTTAGGACGTTTCGTAAAGATTTGGAAACACAGAACAAAACATTGTTTCACATAGACGTGCGCTGGCTCTCGGAGGGCAAAATACTGGCCAGATGAAGTAATACTATTTTTCGAAAACCAAAGGAGCGAATTGTGCAATGAATCCAAAAGTCCCGATGTCCAAGTAGCGTTAGCTTATTTATCGTATATATTTGATTCATTGAACCCATTGAACTCGAAACTTCAAGGCGGAGATTCAAATGTGATTTATCATGAAGATGCTATCAAGACTTTTACTAAAAAATAACAACTTTGGGATTGCAGGGTATTAGCAAAACCATCAAATTACGAATGATTTCCCAAATTATGCAATCTTTCAGGAGAAACGCACTTTGTGAATCTTTTCCAAGATGCTGGAACAAAGAAAAAAATCCTAGATCATTTGCAATATCTTACTGATGAGTTCAGTCCTCACTTCCCCAAATCATTTGATAATGACATTCATCGACTAGCAACGGATCCATTCATGTTAACGTAGATGCCCTGCCAGAAACACTTCAATAGGAAGCCTTTGACATTAAAAATAGTTATGTAGCCTAACACGATTTTGAAAAAATTGGTCAATCATTGTTTTGGGTCGAATATTACTTAATTTATCCCAAAATAGTGGAAAAAGCACTTCGATTGTATTTACATTTCTCAATTACATATTTGTGTGAAAGGGGATTTTCTGCTGTAGTCGCAATGAAAACCAAGTACAGAAATAAACTTAATATTGGTTGTGATTTGCGTTGTGCGATCTCTATAGTTGAGCTGAGAATTGTGAACCCCGTCAAATCCATGCAAGCTCATCCGTCACAGTTCAATAAGTAGAGACTACCTAACAAATACTTTTTTGACGTTTTCAAAAAACACTTCAATGTGAGATTTTCACTAAACATGTTCAGTGAAAATCTCACAATGATTGATTTCCTTATAGCCAATAATTACAAGCATCCACTTCTCTTTTCCTGTTTCGTCCGGGTTTTTAGATACGATCCACAATGGTGAACTCCAAGGTGATGTAGACGACTGTATGATTCCTTGCTGTAGCATTGTTATTATTTGGCGAGGACTTTCTATTGGTGTACTTGAGGCTATCTGTATGACTTGATGAATGTCAGAGTTTCTTCTGTTAGCTTGATGGTATGTTTTATTTCATTATGGAATGTCAGAGGAATTCACTCACAGTGAAAAATGTCTTTGAATTCGGTACAGAATTTTTAAATTTCCCTTCTCTCTTCTTTGTTCTTGAGATTTATCCGTTGATTTTCCAAATTTATATTCCGTAGTTTCTCAAAAAGTCCTTAATTTTGTGTGCAACTCAATCCTTCAAAATTATCCACTTCGTAAATCTTGATAGGCTCGATGTTCGTTAAAATAGATTCGAGAATACTACTATTTTAACATTTTACGATTACATAAAATTCAACAAAAGTTTCCGTGAGTTATAGGTACCTCTATGAAGCTGAAAGGGTGTGGTGGTAAAATAAATGTTCAACTTCTCAAAAATAGGTAGCGCTTATTATTGTTCAAAGACTGGCAAGAGTAACGGAGAAGGTAGTCAACTGAAAACATTTTCTAATGCAAAGTTGATTACCTGTTCATCGCGATTTCTAATAAATGTTTCTGTTGAGAATGTCAAAAAAATCCTAATTATAATTTTTAATCATAGAAAATATTCCAGTTGTGAATAGTATCACTTTCTGTTTTTTATTCATGAAAACACTTTGAAAGTACTGGTGTGGAGCCTATGATTTGAATAAATTGAATCAGTTTAACAAAATCAGCTGTTATTACTTCATTTTCAACAGTATCGTAATAGCTCACCTTGTCTGTCGTTATCAAATTCTTCTTTTCCCTGTCCTGGTCATCGCTAGTGATTACGCCTCTACGTCAGAGTTCAATGTGAATTCATGAAGAGTGGAAGCGATCCTCCAGTAAATGGCGTTCTGAACCGATGAGTTCTATTCCTCAATAAAATAATCCTCTTGAAGCTGAATCATATAGGATGATTGAAACGCCTCATGGTAGTTTTCTGTATATTACCTGCCCTTCTTTTTTCGTAAGTACTTCATTTCACAGTTTTCTTATGTGAATTCTCATTTCCGATCTCTCTCTTCACTATAAGTGGAGTTGAAGTTGTACAATCTCTACTTTCGATTCGTATGGAATAAAAGGAATCTTCCTAATTTCAAACCTCCTTCAGTGGGGTGAGTAGCAAATATTTTGTTTTTTTTTAGTTAACATTCACCATAGGGTTGTAGGGACGGGTACACCCTGATACAGGATCTCCGTGGATTGAAAAATACGCAGTCATCTGCAATTTGTTTCTGCTAAGGATCCCTTAGGCTGTTGCTATTCAGACGGAAGGCGGAAGTTACACCCGATACCGATTTTATGTTCATCAATACCATTTGTCCAGGAGAAACAGGCCAGATATATTATTTGAAAATGAATTTTATTTTCCTATTTTCATCATATACCCCAAATTCATGAGTTTATACATTTATATGAATTGTGAGCTAACACACAGTACTGGGTGATTGCAAGGTGAAGATCTGTACAAAAAAAGTAGTGACCTCTTCAGGGTAAGGTATAATATATTGCTGGTGTCTAATTTTCTAGACAAGAAGTGTTGATTATATCCGATTAATGGAAATCAGAATCCACATTTTTTGCTCCCTATTATATTTTCAGGTTGCTCAAGTGAATGCGATATTTTTTAAAACTCATAAATTCAGTTTGTCACCCTGGAAGGGTGAACTTCAAATTATAATTATTGCATTTAGCCAGGTGGCGCCCATTATATAATTTCATACTGTTCTCAGTCAGATATACACTCAAATGCCTCCGATCTTGATTTTTCCTTTTTGCCTGCTCACCAAGACAAACAGCGCCGAAACTGCACTTTTTACTCCAACTGAGAGGAAGGAACGTTGCAAGATCAATAATCAATTTCTCATTTGTTGGGTTGATTATTGTTGTTGAAGCCTTTCCGTGATTGACTGTAACGTATGCTGCTGGCATTTCCAAATCATGGAATTTTTTGTAGCTTATAACCCCTTCATTTATTGATTCGTTGTCTGCTATCTCTACAAGTTGTTCAGGTTGGGGAAAAAATTCCATTCGGAATGAGATAGAATGATTGCTCCTTTCGCCAAAAGCTCATTCCTGTTCAAATTGATTGATGATCCGATGTTTCTTAGCAAGTTGATTCCAAAAAGTCTATCGTATTTAGGGTTGAAATCGGAAAAGAAAAATATTTGGCAAAATTTTTGATAGAGGTATAGTTATGCGTAGAAATTTTGTGAACTGATTGTATCTGAAAATGGTCCTTTCGAATATGCTGTGGTTCAAAGGTGTAAAGCAATTTTGTTCTGATAAGGGTTTCAGGAAAAATGATGTACGGTAGTCCAGAAATAGATGTAGCGTTATTCTCAACTGAGTTATGGGTTTTTCCTGTTGAGTACTTGACGAAATGGATTTGGTTGAGAAACATTCCTTTGTGTTAGTTAGTTTGCGTTGTAGATGGATTCTAGGTGGGTGGTGGTCTTTGGTTGCCTTTAGTTGTCACTCGATTTTGTGGAATAAAAGGTCCAATTGTGAAAATCCTACAGTTGAACGAATCATTTGATTTCTTGTTAGAGAGCAGTAATGTGTGAGGTTTTCTTCTTCGATTTTGCACTTATATCAATGTATCAGTTTTATTTCGTGCATATGAAATATTTTGTTAGTCAAAACTTGGGATTGAGCTGTTTCAATATTTTGGGGTCTTCTTGAACGAATGATTGATCTCAGTAGTTTCTTTATTACTGTGAGCAATGGTTTGAAACAAAAAGGCATCTTATATCTTGACATCGAGAACCATAATGTTGTCGTTTCTTGCTGCTTCCTTGTTTCAAAAGCATAAAGTCTCTTTCATCGACAAAATTCCGTTGGAGTATTTTTCGAAGGTCTGTCCAAGACGAAATATTCCTTGCTCCGGTGATAGTTTTTGCTCTCCTTGTAAGTTTGTTTTCCATGCAAGTTATCAAAAACTCATTGATGAAGGTTGATGTGCCCTCTCTTTCAGAAAACAGGTCACATAATAAAATCTGCTTTCTCTGCTGGTTCACCTTCAAATTTTGGGATGGCATCCAAATGACTTGTTCGAAAAGCTGTCGTTTTTTCGAGTTGTTCCTGATTGTTTTCTTCAGATGATTCGCTATAAAAATTGATATTGGAAATCAAATTTGTAAGATAATCAAGTTCAGACATGAAAAATGGATATAAAGAAGTCACTAATGAAAATTGAATGAGAATGAATGAGCAATCACTCACATAAAATTTTGTGGTACACTCATTGGTCAGAATCGATTTCGCTACTGCCACTGGAGATAAAATGAATTGAGAGTTCCTGGTATTCCAACTGGTTGATTTTCAGTGCTAATCCAGAGTTTTGTTTAAAATTTTTTAACTTGAATGTTCGATGTTTGTTGAGTTCTTAAAAGTAATTGGAAATAATTTCTACGATTTGGTTCGATATCTTTCGGTTCGTAGGTATAGCAATAAATAAGTGTCGATTTTTGCATCACTACGGGCTACTAATATCCTACAAAAAGACTACGCCAATCAAGTTTGTGAGCTTTTGGAATCGATTTTTTTGAAACTAAAATTTGCCGGTAAACTCAAAGTTGAGTTACAATTATATTCAGTTGGCAATGTCAAAGCCGAAGGTATAATTATAAATGAACTGAAACTAAAAAAACTCTTGGGCTTGGATAGAAATGCACTCCGGGAAATGGCCTCGGCTATCTCTATAACATGGGTACGTAACACCCTTGTGATGCCTAATTGGGTCACTATCGAATAACACAGTTGATTCACTCTCTGTGATATTATAAATATTGTAAAAAGTCGAATATCAGAAATTTTTTGTTCAATTGCCATGTCTAACATTCCGAGGCAATTATTAATCTGGAAGTTAAGATTACCAGACAAGTTTCTTCATCTTTGAAATGAGGCAATTTAAAAACAACTAGTCTTGTACTATTACGCCTGGTATTCTCAATACTTCTGCGTGAGGGCATACTGATATCGATTTGCGCCATTGATATTGCGCCTTATCAAGTAGTTTTTGTTCTTGTTTCCTCAACTCTTCCAGAGAAAGTACCTCACAAGAGACACCGATGGTTTTCTCTATGAAAGTTCCTCCACCATTGATGAAGGTGTTTTTCAGCTTGTTGGTCACATGGAGCTATGTATGTCGAAAGTGAGCTGTAAAATATAGCTATCTCAAACTTAACTTCCCAAAATCTGTTTCATTTGGAGGACGTATTTATAAAATAAAATTCATCAGAACTTTTTACGAATGAATGAAAATGTGTAAATTACAGAAATGTAAATTCAATTAGAATTGCAACTTTTGTACAGTTAACACTTTGAGAACGTTTCGACAATAATACAACATCTCGATTGAAAAAATTAAAATCCGAATATCCTGTACTATCTTTCAATATTTCTCTAAAGGAAATGATGAGCTGTCATCCTATCAAAATACAATTACTATATGTCAAATGAGTCGCCTCAACGACGAGGCTCTGGCTACACCAGATGCAGCCTCCTTTCCCTTTAGTTTTAGTTCGGCAGAAAGCACTTGCCAAGTGAAAATCACGTATTTTCAAATTTGAAATAGGGCTCTTTGTAGCACATGTTCCATTCATACATAATCATTTTATATTCTCAAAATCATTCTAAAACAATTCCAGTTTACTCATTTTAACATTGTTCAATGTTTGAATGTTGATGAATAGGATTGACGGCTGGAATGTCAATCTGCTGTCTGCCGATTCCTGTTTTTGTGGAACACTTGAAAGTTCATTTTATATTTTGTCAAAATTCATAGAAAACAGTGTGTTTTAAATGCAAAGATCTCAATTGTGGTTTTTCAGGTTGGCAATAAAGAAACAAAAGGGCAATTTTGAATTTTTGAAACATGAAGGCTCAACATAGCTAAATTAATAAGTTTTAGAGTTAAGAGTGTCTATGTTGTTTTATTTGTCGCTCACATTTTGATTTCCAAATCTTATATATTATCATTTCTATCGAAGTTAACCCAATACTGCCTATGATATGATATTTCATATACAAAACGCCAACTAACTTACAGTCGTGACACGTCTAGCAGTCTGTTGGAATTGACGATTTAGTTCGTCTCGATTATTCATTGTGAGTGTAAATGTGTGTTAGTGCTATTAGATTCGACAAATCTACGAACAGATTTGCACAGTTACCGTTAAAATTCACGTTAGAAATATTTTGAGGTGCCATACCACTAAGGTAAGATGATGTTTTATTTTATTTTGTTGAGAAACACTATTCTGCCAAGTCGTGATAAAAACTTTTTTGTCAGTACCCTCTACTGTGGAAATATAACAAAATAACTCAACTTTGCCCTGCAGTTTTTGAATATTGAAATATTTCTTTGGAATATGAAACATCATATCATATGCAGTACAACATATACTCTTGTTCCAGAAAGAAATTTTATAATCCTGATGACCCACAGTACACTGAAGAGCTGATCAGTTTCATGAATGAAATATTTGATAGTGATGAAAATTACGATGCTATATGAAAATGTGATCACCTTAACTTTCTTCTATTGACTCCAGATGATGGCCATGATACTGACAAGAACGACTGTAGAAATGATTTGAAATTAATGATTCAGGAAAGGGTATTTTGGAACAACCGGTTGAACTTTATGCTGTTCAAATTGGAAATAAGGAGAAAATTGAAAAGACACCAAGCTCTCAAAGTTCGACGTTTACTTGTGATTTCGCAGATGAAGACGATATACTACTTGCTGTTTCAGCTAAAAGAATAAAAAAGATGGTACAGACCAATTAACTAGCAGCAGGAATGATCGTAAGGAATCAGTAAAAGAAAGGACAGAAGGTAGCAAACAAAATCACTGAGCCAGATTGCGGAAAAACTGAAAATTTCCAAAAATCCTTTGCCAAATATCACAGATAAAATGAAGAACGACGAATTGGCACCCATAGAGTTATTCAAACTTATTTTTTCAGAAAAATCTCTTCAATTCATTTGCGATGAAACCATAAAGTATGCTGTTTCCAAAGGTGACCATACCTTCTTTGTTTTAACTGCGGAAATGTACGTATATTTTGGAATTTCAATTTTTTCTGGGTACAACAAGTTACCTTCCAGAAGAATGTATTGGAAGATAAAATCTTATACCTACAATCATTTAGTGAGCAACAGTATATCAAGAGATGGGTTTGAGTTGATACATTCTTTCTTATATTTCAATGAAAACAATAAAATTGACCCTAACAACAAACTCTACAAGATACAACCTCTTATAGATCGAATCAATGAAATATCACAATCATTAGCAATATTTCTTGGCAAAAATTTTTCTTTGAATGAGGCTATGAAGCCGTATTATGGCCACCATTATATGGAACATTTCATAGGGGCAAACCAATAAGATATGCTTTTAAATTTTGGTGTCTCCCCACATCTGAAGAATATCTACTGAAATTTGCTCTATATTGTGGTGCTGGTGATAAGAAAGATAGGAAGTCATTGAGATCGTCGGTACCGTACCAGAAAATTAATGCATTCAGTACTCACCTCCAGGTTGAACAGTTTATACAGATAACATTTTCAATTCATGAAAATTTTCTGAATTTTCTTTTCAAACTTTCACAATAAACTCACTCCCCCTTTTGGAAATTTTAAAGTAGAGCAAATATTCTGTATGGGTACAATTCGATCGGATAGGGTGAAGAAAGAACCATCCAAGGACTCCAAAAAGGAGCCACGTGGAAGTCGCCACATCTTACAGCAAGTTGTTAAATCCACTTGGTTGGTGAGATGGCATGATAACAACCAGATAACTATCGGAACCAACGTTGATATTGATCAGATCTGCCTCACCACCAGTGTAAGCGTTGGTCAAAAAAAGAAAAAGCGTGTGTTAAGGTGGATCAACCTAGTCTTGTCAACTTGTGTAACCAAGAAATGGGTAAAGTTGATTTATTCGACAAATTAAGGAGTCTTTATCGAATCCCAATATGCTCAGAAAATGGTGTTGGCTATTCGTTAGATTTTGTTTGAATGGAGCTTTGGTAAATATGTGGATTCTTCACAGAAACGTCCATCTGAACGTGAGTTTATTAGATTTCACAAAAAAAATTGTTTTATCGATTTGACCGCACCCGAGCACTAAAATGCAGTCGAAATATTCTTTCGGGAATGAGGTTTCACAAAATCGACCACTTAGTTTCTGCTAATGTCACACAGAGACAATGCGCATATTGCAAAAAATGTGCGAAATTGATTTGCTCCAAATGCAACGTGGGACTCCATTCTAAGGAATGTTCTCAAGCATACTATACTCCTTCCAAACGAAATTTTCAGTATGAAGGAACTGAAAATGAAACAAATTAGTCATCATCTCATGTTTTATTTACCTATACTTCCGTACTTTTTATATACTCAGTTTCTTAATATTTAAAATACGATGCCTATGATATGAAATATCGTATGTTGAAAATGAGAGTGTTATCAAATATGATTTTTTTCTTCATCAATTTAGTTTCATTTTTCAAGTCTTTTAGACAATGTTTTCAACAAAATCTTGAATTCTGCAAAATAAATTACTCAGGCATTAATGGGTTGATGGAAACCAAACCTGAACTGAAGAAAACTATAATCTGTTACAATAATCAATTTGTGATATTATACTATTGTGTCATTATGTCAAGAGTAACGTTCAACCCTGATTTAACAATAATTATTGAGAATTTTCAAAATGAATATAGTTTAGAAATATTACTGGTCTTGAAGTAACGTTTGATTAAATCACTGCCAATTATTTCCATAGCGAAACTGTTTCATGGATTACACAAACAAAATGTTTTGGATTACACATATAATTTCGAAAACAATTGTGTAATATTCCTTTCTTACCTATGCAGTATAATTCACAGAACTTTGACACTTTTCAAATAATATCGAAATTGAGTTAGATTTTTGCTTTCAGCAGTAATACAATTATCGCGAATAATCTTCAAAGTGTTGCCCTATAGATTAACTCTTGGCTACTTCTGGATTATTTTTGGGAACGGCTTCATGACTATATATCGATTCATTATTATCAGATCATTCGAAAATCAGATGTATGATTTTTTTGCAATTATATATGGTCAATCTGATATCTCCCATTCATTTTTGCTTATTATGTCTTTTTTGCTGCGGATATTTTTAAAAGTGATTGAAAACACAAATATTCCAAATATTCCATTGTTAGGTATTTGTTGTTTTCCTGGTAGTTAATTTGGATGAAGGCCTGTAAATTTGTATATTTGAAATTGAATAATCTCCATTTGTTGAATTTACTATTATGGATGTAATGCGTAACATGCTAATTAGTATCCAAACAATAACGTTGTACAATTCTGGATCAAACACTCCATGATACATTATTATAGAGCACTATTTCCGTAAAATGCTCACAATGGTGTAATTAATTTGAGTTACCCATTCACGTACTACTGCCTATGTACCTATTACCATATATTTCTGAACTCGTGAAAGTTCTATCCTTCAGTAACCAATTTTTGTGATTTTTTTCATTACTCACTGAAATAACTCTTGACTCAAAGGTATAGCTTTCTCATATTACTTTTCCAAACGTGAACTCTCCGTTATATTGAAGTGAAACTACCCAAGATAGGTACACGTTTGGAATCTCAATTTGATAAAATCAATATCGATATTTAAAATCACTAAGCAGTATGGATTGTCTAAGAATAAAGCCCAAACACAAAACATTCATGATTCAACACCAGACAGCGCTGTTTGGACCCACCATAGGTATCGTTAGTGATTCTAGGCTGAACCACAAATGCATTGCTGAACTCGACTATCCTTAAAGGACGAGCCTAAGTAAGTTAGGGCAATGATGTCCCCCTCACTAAGACGCCATCTATGGTATCGATAGAGAAGTCAATCTTCAATATCAAAGATAAACAGGGCTCTCTAAAGCGGTCGCAGAGCCAAGCTTTGACATAGACCGCCTGAGAGATTTGTCCCTGTCGTCCACTAAAGCTCTCACAACAAGGAAACTAGCTGAAAAGTAGAGTCAAGACACAAAGAATCTCGTTGGCAGTCGATATCGAAACTTACTTTCACAGCTGGCCGTCTTGGAAAGCCTCGTTCATTTTTAATATTCGAGGATTGAGTTTTTTGTCGATCCCAAGGATGGCGTCTTCAAAGGGGAATATATTATCATCGTTCTCACTGAAGTATGACGAGTGTTTGTTCGATATCAGTTTGTTCGTGTGATAACAAAACTGATTGTGTATATTATCAAACAAAACTTCGATAAGAAGCTTCAATTATTTTCATTTTTTTTTTAGGTATTCCAATTCAATTCAGTCAATGGAGACAGAAGGGAGCTCGAAGTCGAAAAGCAATCTCATCAAAGGAGGGCTCAGAGTGCTTCAAATTACTTGAAAATGACACCAAATTAGCAAATAACGGTAATGGATACCTAGGTCATTTGCTTCGAGTCGATGAAGACTTCACCCACTTATGTGCCGGAATTCATCAATTTATTATTACAAAAGACAGTTATGAACATACTGTTTCAGTGTTCATGAAATGAAAAATAATTACTAATTCATGTTTCTGTGGAATGAACGCATTGCCTATGAGAGGCGTCAGGAACTCGGATCATGCATTTCATTTCAAATAAAAAAATTCATTGAATCGAAATGACCTAAGATGTATTCTGACCAATGTATAAGTCGAAATAGTAATGTCAGTATAATTTCAATAAATTGATGGATGTAGACGTTACTACGTGGTAAAAAATCATGAAAAATGAGAAATGAAAATTTTCTATGTTTTTTACCACTTTTATTCATAACTAAAGTTACTGCAGTTTCGTCCTATAAGGATATTTTCGAACTTTTATATTAAAAAAATTTACCACTTTCATTCTTACAAAAGTTACTGCAGTTTTGTCCTATAAGGACATTTTCAATCTATTACATCAAAATAATTTAATGTAAAAATTTAAAAATATCCTTATAGAACGAAACTGCAGTAACTCCAGTTACAAATAAAAATAGTAAAAAACATAGAAAATTTTCATTTCTCATTTTTCAGTATATAATTTTATTATATAACCGCATCTCCAAATTTCACCGTGGAACAGATAGATCAAACATTACTAGTCAGTGGTCACTCTTACTTACCATGTGACTACTTACCATGTGACACATCCATTTCAACTAAAATACTTGGAAATAATTCAATCAACAGAAAAGTGTATAAAGCAAAAACAGAGTTGAAGTAGCACATAATTCAATGATTTAGACTTGGGAAAGACTTTCTAACACTATACAATACAAGTATCCTAACAATGCAGATGTTCACTTCAAAATAATAAATCTCAGTGATAGGTAATCTGCTTTCAAGTATATAAAACAACGTCTTCTATACCCAAATAGTAATACCATAAATGGAGATGAGAAGTTGACAGAATTCATATCTCTCATATACTACGAGTATTACTCAAATCGGAAAGGTTTTGCTCTAGCTAACGGAGGTGAAGTATTCGACCCATATGACGATGAATTCAAAATTTTTAGTTATGGTTTTTGTTCTATTCAGTATGTGGCATACATAATAAATAACGTTTTCGATATAATATCGATTCCAACATTCTAATATTTCCAAATAAATTCGTCTTATTAACGTTATTCTTAATGTAATTATAGACTTATTCGAACATAAATAAATCCTAAACAAGGTTGTCATACATTTACTAATTTTAGTCTCTTTTGGAACCTATTTTGAAATACCTACTAATATTAGGATTAGACCCTTATTGCACTCATAGCCACAAATATCTGTTGGATATAATTCAGAGTCTATCGTGGTATTAGCCAAGGAATTATTTGTTTTCCGGCAGGCATTTATCAGAACCTGCTGTGTAGGTACGTAGGGAGAGATGGATGTTTCGAGATTTCATTTCGAAATGATTCTTTTCTTATACGTATGTGTCCCTCCTCGATACATTTTTCACTCATTTTGATATCTATGGGAATGTTGATACATAGAATATTTCTTTCCCGTATCTAGGGCATTTTTCGAGTTGAAAATCATTCTTTCAGACAAAAATTTCGTACATACAGTCGAAGCGCGTTGAAGTCAGTCGAGCCGCAGGTCGGATTTTTCCTGCACTGGGGAGACGTATTACTTCGAATACGCTCTGTAGAGATCACCTATCGACCGGTTTCAGAGAGGTCTTGCCTGGATGAACAAGTAATATCTGCGAAGCTATCCTGTGTGAGGTATCTTGCATAAATGTCTGTCCTATATAATTCGAAGTCTATCGTGGCATTAGCCGGAGAAGTGAATGTTTTCTAGCAGGCATTTACCAGAAACTACTGTGTGTAGTTTACTCCCTCATGAGCAGTGAATTGCTCATGAGGGAGTGAATGTCATGAAAAAGTTATTTTGTTCCAGTTTGTATTTGAGAGATATTTTTCTGTATGCACTACATATTTCATGAAGGGTGTTTATTGTAGTTACTTTTTTCTTCTTTCCTTCGAATGTTTGTCACATTTTTTGTTCAGTGATGGAAAAGTATAATAAACATACGAGTATACGATAGGACGTTCATTTCAAGATTTTGGTACTGAAATCTTTTTTATCACATCCTTCATTATTCAACGGAAATATTATTTTTATCTCACAAAATTCGTTAATTGTAACTGCACGAGAAGTAGAATTTTTTTTCATAATCGTAATATAATAATCATCAAAATCATAATCAATACAAAACCAATTTATGGCATCAATCAATACAAAACAAATCATATATAAATAAACAATTTATATTTATGAACATCACAATTAACTGATGTTCAAGACTACAGAATTTGAAGAAATTATTGACAAATTATAGCTCAACTTTCGAAAGATAATATTTCTATCCAGTAGGGTGAATCAAATTTTCAATTATAAACGTTTTGCTTGACATCACACAATTATCATCACGTTAATGAAGAGAACGTTCTCTTGTTATTCAAAAGATATGAGACTGTTTCTATTAATTTTTGATTTCAATCTGCATGCTGAATTCATTTCGATAACAAAAACGAATTAATTCTGTCGCATTTGAATTTCCATCATTTTCGACTGATCCATTTCTGAATCAGATCACGACAACGTTAGGAAATTTGTTTCAGTAATATAGGTAACCGAATTTTCTGGTAAGGCTTGGAGTTTGAGAATTTATTTGTGGTCTCATTGGATTGTTGTTTGATTCGATATAATACACAATTTTCTTTTATTTTGGATTTCTGACTGGAGTTTGAAATGAATAGCAATTCAGTATTGAATTAGTTCAATGGATTCATATCCGTCTCAAGTAGCTAGTGACATAAGAGTTTTAATACTACTTGATAAGCGATGAAAACGTTACCTTCTCTCCATGAGATTGTGTTTATGTGTCAGCACATAAAAAATTATTGTGGTATCACTAATAGTGATATTTGTTCATTTCAATTGAGTATCAAGATAACATTTTTGTGAAATTTTGTTTGAAAATTATTCCAGTACTCTGTACAATGACATTCACTTTCTGTGATTTCGATAACCGGTTGCGGAGTAATTGATGATTGAAGTACGAACTAGTGGAATTCAAGAAAAAAGTTTATTTATTCGTCACAACAAAAACTCGATACAGTTATAATTGGCAATCGAACGTTAGGACATGAACTCACAAAATTTTGTTTCGGCAGGGTCATCTTCATTTGATTCATGTAATATCTTCACTTCATGTGATGAAACTTACGTCTCCTGAAATATTTCTTGATGTTGATTGTCGAAGCAGCATTCTCACGAGCAGCTGTTGTGGACAGCATGAAGTCATTCACTACAGAAATAACAGTTCCTATTCGTTGTTCTTCTAGCTCCTCCAGCGGAAGGTACATTTTTAGATGATTCAAATAAGTCCACAAAAGTAGGAGATTGCAGCCAGTCCTCGACCTTCATCCACCACTATGGCGTCATCAATAGCATTGACCTCGACTGACAGTGGAATGCTACCTCCGGGGGTAAAGAGTGCACACGTACGCATTCCATGAAGCTCCAACAACTACTTCCTGCTCGTATCGCCTTCTGTTAGCCCATCGAGATGGAAGTGATGGGGTTGTCTGTGACGTCTTTACTAAACTCTCTAAAATTGTATTCAAGAAGCTACTGAGCGTTTGTTATATCAGTTCACATTGAGCAGGTTGGTGAGAACATATAAAAAATATATCCATATGACGGTGGTAAATCTATCACTCGTAGTGATATTATTCGTTATAAACTCCAGAATTGCCAAGGAGCATTGTTGTCATTGTTGTAATGTGAATGTTTCCGTAAGGTAAGTGAATTCTCATAAGAGAAGTCTACAGCATAAAAATTATTCATGTAATGAATCAAGTGATGGTATTCAAATTATGAAGAGTGCCTTCAGTTTCCGAATTGCAATATACAAGGTGCATAGTTCGATTATTTCTACTGATTATATGTCATTATTCATTGAGGTGAGGCAGAAGGTTATCAAAATAATAATGATTATAATAATAAGCAAGCAATAAGCAAGACGATATTTGTCGTAGAGTTTTCAGCTCCTGGCGATATGAATGTAGTCGGAAAAGAGAAGGAAAAATTAAATTTTCCCTTCGAACTCCACAGACTCTATTCAAGTCACTCTTTTGAGATGGTTGTTCTAATTATTGAAGTCCTTGGTGCAATGATGCCCTCTCCACTCTCGAATTTTGAAATCTTACCGGCTTGCCGCACTAAGCCAGGAATCTCAGCCAGACAGATGCAGAACGCTGTCATTCTTGGCTCACTGTGCTTTCTCAAGGCACATGATTCTTGGACCCAATGATCACTTACCCCATAGTGTGAGGAATGGTCGTTGGTTGATAAGGCTAGCGCGCCCTCCCGAATGTATCGGGGCTTCGGGAGATAGGGCCAAACCAGTGCATACCATGATGGAAAAAAAATAATAATAAAAATGTTTATTCACAAAAAAACACTTTATATAAAAAGTACAAATGTGAATGAACAGCGGCAACGCAGAAGCAATTTGAAGATTGCTTGTATGTGTTATGCATATGTTGTATGTTTTATTACATACACTCATTCACGAATCCTACTAGGATGCAGTACTGTAGATCTCGATTACCAAAACGGCTTAACCGATTTCAACCAAATTTTGCATGCATATTCAGTAGGTCTGAGAATCGGCTAACATCTATTTTTCATACCCTTAAGTGTTAAGGGTTGTCCACCCCTAACATTTTTTTTATAATTCTATACAAATTTTTAATTTTCAATTTTTTTTTATTATGTCGCATTAAAAAATACATTCAACCCTAAATTTATACTCTTCTATCACTAACCCCTATTTTTTAATAATCAATTTAGTAATTTAATTAATTTTTAAAATTTTCCGCGCTTTTACTGGATGCTCATTGGCCAGACTATATCGGTGTAACTACCCAGCGAACAA
>WOGR01001536.1:0-19611 GCA_015342045.1 Leptinotarsa lineolata | reverse complement strand
AACCTCTTGACAAAAAAAGGAGCAAATTAAACATCACAAAGCGGGGGGATTTGCGATTATTGCTCACAAAAATAAAGCCAAACATTGATCGTTTGCTGACACTTCATCAAATGCATCCTTCCCATTAATTAAAATCATGACCTGAACCTATATTACCTTATTGATTTTTTCTTGTAGTTCTATTCTTCAATTGAATAAAGTGTTATAAAATGTACCATTTTTTGTTTTTATTTTACCTATCGGAATATAGGGACAGAACTCAGAAGCGACACAATTTTCATTTTTTGGCGACTTTAAGAATATGGTAGATATGTAGCAGCAGGGGGTCAACCGAAACCAGTAAAATTTTGGAAGTGGTCCACGAGAAAAATAAGTTTGGGAACTACTGCCTTACAGCTTTCCAGTTTTTTTTTGTCTTGCACTGAACAACTACCTGATGATTACTGGGTGACTGGGTAATGACATTTGTCAATTAGCTTGCAAATATCATTATTTATTGTTTTATAAACAATAATAAATGTTACATATACTGTTATATCTATAGTTTATTTGAGTAAGCGATTAACAAGTAAAACCTGTCCTACTTCAGTAACACTTTAGACGCTTTTTTGATTTATTGTTATCATATACGTTAAGAGGACTAAATTGGTTTCCTGGCGCATTCGGCAAACTTTATACATGTATACCAAAGCTGACAAAACATTATCCGACTGTTCTAATAGTAGTAATGAACCTTCTACCTTCATTTGGGTAAATAAATTCAACATGTTGCAGTCAATAAGTTGAAAACTGATACTTCATATAGCATTCAAGTTTTTAAAAACTATCCATTACATAAACATTGTACAAATAATATAAACATCATTCATATAATATCTTCAGTAACTATGATCATAATAATGAATTTGATATAATAGTTCCTCAGAGTTGTCTTTACCATTAAAAGTATACAATATATATTTTTTTTTAAATCTATACCTATTGTATTTTCAAGAAACCATTATTTGACTCAAACAAAAAATCACTAACGTTTCATAATTCAATCACATTTGTGTTCATGAGGAAATATCCCAGAGGAATAACGATGTGAATTTTATGTATCTTCGCCTTTCAAGTTATCGAACAATCTACGTCCTTCAAGAAAACTGTATAAAACTGGAATCTATCCTTGTATATCGCGAATGACCTCCAGCATATAATATCCACCTAAAGTCTCTCGGGCATAAGACATCCGTTATTCTCCGGGCACTAGAAACAAAGGAAGATTCGATGTGCATCCGAAAGACTAAAAACAAAACGACTCTCTCTCTCTCTCTCAATCCCGACTTCTAAGTTCCGTTGGTGTAAACATATTGAATTCCCTCTCTCGTCTTGTAAAACAAGATATACGGGCCATTACCAGTTTCTGAAATGAACTCGATCTTGAAATGTATTCCGCCAATCAGCTGTAAACGGGCATACCTCGTTCAGCTCCGGAGCCCGGTAGAAAAATCGCATCAACCTCATAACGCGTGTAAGTGTATTAAGTTATGGTATCAGGAGCATAGGGTGACGGTCGAGGAAAAACGGTGCGACTTTGTATTTTGGTCGTATCGATTTTTTTACGCGCGATTATGCATAAGAAACATTAGTTTCAGTGTCGTACCTTCCATATAACTAACTCACTTTTTTTAATTCAAACTACGAGTAGACTTCCTTCCCGAGTTTATCACTTGAACCATTACCATTTCGTAATTTAGTGATTTTCTAACACATCATTTTCAATGAAGTCTGAAACGTGATTTACTACTAATAATTATTATACTGACTCAACAAAGAGCTGTCTGTTTTATGTCAACCACTGATGATACCAAACTTCAATCGAGAACGGGTGTAAAATATTAACTGAGGCCTACTATCCCCTCACATTACGGGAATATTGTTCTTCAATGTCAAAAAGATTCAACAAAAAAATCTTGACGTAGTACTCCTCGGTCACAAAAGTATGAATTAAATTCGAGTGAGACAAATAATGAGATATTAATTTAAGGAAAACAAACTCGATCGGAAAAATGAAAAAGATTCTTATGTCTTACGTTTTTTCAGAACACACGATTCCTAATCCCAAAGAGCATTTACATTACAGGTAATTCCCTCGATCTGTTGAGAAAAAAGGTAGCTTAAGCTATTTACTTTGATTTATTAGAGGATGAGTGAAATTCTTTCTTCCAGGCTATGCTCTGAGGAAAACTCCAGACATGATGCATGCGTCGTGTATTTTAGAATATATATTTTATCGATCTGAAACCAGGGCTGAGACGTGGAAGGATCAATGATACATACACCTTTACCCAAAACAAGTACTTTTCCCAATCACCAGAAATGTAATAGTGTTCTCAAACTTCGATTAATTCTCCATCTCGCAACTTTACATCCTTAACCTTCTCTATGAAATCATGTGAATGAACGAGATTTAAAATAAATTGTGAAATAGGGAGAGTTTCTGTTTGGTTAGCCATTTAGCAATAAGGTTTCTGTTTTATCTTTTATTTTACAACTTGACGATCATATAAAATTTTAAAGTTTTCACAAGATTTTTTATGAAGTTCAGTACAAGTTTTTCTAACATGAAATCTCTAAACTCATAACTATCAATATTAAGCATGTTTGCTAGGGGTACCTAGCATGGTGTCGTTTGTACTGCAGTAAGGCTCGTTAAACCACTGTTTCTCAAACATAATGCGTGGAGTGGAAAAAAATTAGAGAATATATTTTTTCAAAAAAAATATTTATCTGGTTTCAACAAAAAATGATTCATTTCAAAAAATATATCACATAGTATTAGGCGTCTAATAAATGAAGCTATAGATTGTGTGATAAAGACAAGTTTGATAGATTGAACTAAATTGGAAGGGACTTGCCGAATCATAAATTGACAGTAACTTCAAGCTTTCCATGAATCGACAGCCAACAGACAATCGAATAGAAGAAATATAGCTTTCTAACACAATTTTTTACAGATGAAATGTTATTTAATAATCAGTATAAATAAAATGTTATTTTTTTATTTACAATCAGCCGCATTAACCTGATGGTTATTAGCGGTCTATTACAAATAATTAGGTAGTAGTTATAATTTCACAATGAGGTTCAGAGCAGTTGAAGAGGAAATGATATTCTTCACTTGATGAGGTCCTATAGAGCTTCTTTCAAATCTTGAGGTATATTGTAGTTGTTTCTTTCTATTTGGAACATCGGACATTCCGTTATGATATGTTTCACTGTAAGTGGCATTTCACAAATTGGACACTGGTTCCTCTCGTCGAAATATCAGGTATTCATGTGTAAGCCCGGTATGTTCTATTCTGAGTCAAGTCACAATCACTTGTTCTCGTCTCGTTAGATCTCCATGATCCCATGGCCCTACCGCTGTTTTGTTTTCCTGAGTTTGGACTGTGTATTTTGCCATTTTTTGTTTCAGATGTCCCTCAGCAAACTTTTTACATATGGTTTCAAATCTGTATAGGGAGTGAGCTGTGGGGCTTCCTGATTCGGGTTTACTATCGCCTCACGTTAGCTTCGGTCAGCTGTTTCGTTGCCTCCTATATGGGAGGGGACCCAAAGTAAGACAGCTTGATTATTCAAAATTTGCAAATTATGAAGTTCTTTTCCAATAATTCTACCGATTGGATGCCTCACATACATTTTTTCAAGTATTTTTAGAATACTGAACGAGTCTGAGATTATTATAAATTTCCCTGCTTCATCTGATTCTGCATAGAGAAGTGCTTGGAGAATGGCAGAAAGTTTCCCTATGAAATACAATAAACAGTAAACACATCGATTTTAAGAATGCTCGATCTTACAGTAAAACAAAAATTTATTTTTGTTCTCTTTCTGCAGATATTTGAAACCACTTCAATAAAAAATAATCAGAAATGAGTTCCTTAACACGCATCTTCTTGTCAGTCGCTATCTTTCTCCATTGATTATGTCGCCTGTATAAAAACAATCCACGCCTAGGGACTCAATTTCCAAAATCATGCGACAAAGGGGAAAAAACTCTACCATAATCATGAATACAATTGAAATAATAGCAACGCACTATATCCCGAAAAAGTGTTTCCTTATTTCTCCCTTATTTTCTTCACCTCAATAATTTTCATTAAAGTCCATATGAACCTCCAAGTATTCCCTTGGGGGGCGCCACTGTGCCACTGAACTCGCGGGGGATCAATGCACTCGAAAGATGCGTAGAAAAGGGTCAGAGATATTCTGAATAAGCTGAGGGAAAGAAATGTATAAGTAGGTCATGTAGAAAGCAAAAAACAACCTTCACTCATTTGATTACCTACGTGACTTTTCATCAGATATATAAACTTTCATTATTTAGAACCCTGTTAAGATTTTCCAGCAAAAAGAGGTCACTTGAAGTAAAAGAGCATAAATTACTAGAGAATCATTTATTTTATTTCATATATTTCAAGTTCTCTCTTGAGTAATATCGGAATAAACTGAATAATAAAATTATTTAATAGTACCATTGAAATTAATGAAAACAGTTCTCGGCTTTGTACACTATATGACCATGTTTGGTTTTTATTTGTGAGTTCATGTCATTCGAGTGATGACTTGATCCAAGACAGCCATCGAGCACATTTACAAAACAAGAAATATTGATATATAACATCCATTTTTTCTTTCCTACACCGGGGTGATTTAGAATACCCCTGCCCGGTAAAATATCACCCGTGGAGGTAGGAGTACTCCTAAATAACACCTAAACTGTGTGAATCGTGTATATTTATGTGTCGTACAAAGCTTTGTCACTATAATGTGGAGCTCTGCCGTGATAAACCTTTCTGTGCTATCTACCCTCTGAACCCTATATGGACCATGCAGTAACCGATACATCCTACCCTGAGTCTACAGAGGAAAATAATTTCGAATATAGGATGAGGAAAATAGATTTTGTCTGATTTCTACTACGATTTATATTTGTTACGACCGGTTTCGGTTTGTTAGACCATTAAACAAATTCTTAATTATACAATGAAATGGAAGGTATATGTACTTTTGGTACCTACAATAGGTATCTAAAATAAAAAAATGTTACCTAAATTATCAATACCAATATAAAAATAATGATTATTTAGAAAATTACCAACTATTGATCCCAAAAACTATACTTGTGGATTGGTACCAATGGATTTCTAACCTAGTCAAAATTAATAAATTCGAAAGTATAGTTTTTGGGATCAATAGTTGGTAATTTTCTAAATGATTATTGTATTGGTATTGATAATTTAGGTAACATTTTGTTATTCCAGGTACCTATTGCAGGTACCAAAAGCACAAATGCCTACTATTTCATTGTATATTTAAGAATTTGTTTGTGAGAAATACTTAAGTTACTTGAAAATGGTCTAAAAAATCAGACAAAAACTATTTTTTTCATCCTATATTCAATATGAATTTCTACAAAATAAATAGGTCTTCAATCGAACAGAAAAAAATGTCCACTCCAACTATCTTTTCTGTAACAAAGGATCAAGGGAAAGAAGTTCTGAATTGTCCAGCTTTTGAGTCAAATTTACAGAGGAGATGGAGTTCGACTAAACGATCCCCTGTAACATCGGATCGGAAGCAAAAAATTCTCACTTCTCCGAATCGTAAACAAACCTAGGAGCCTAGGTGGTGCAGCTAGAAAGCAACTGATCGCCTCTTCAATGCAGGATCTGCATTACACTGAATTCTTGAGAAGTAGACGCAGAATCTGCATCAGGAGACAGAACAATCTGAGCAGGTCCTGCAGGTATGAATAGGAACCCTCTCAACTAATGGGGATTCTACCAATGTTCCAGACGAATTCCGAAGATTCCATAGCTTTCTAAAATGTTTTCGAGAGTTCTGAAATTTTCATGAACTTTCTAGAGGGCGAAACTTACAGCCCTTATACCTTCAAAAGCACACCCTTCAGGAAAAAACGAATTTTTTTTTCAATGAGAAGTTGATGTACGACGGAAAAATGTTTCCTACCCGGGTCGTGTCGCTAGTATTGAATAAAAACTTCAGTATGTGCAAAAATGAAGTAAGTTTGTGGATCACAAAATTTATCCCTCCATAAAAATCAAATATTTTATGAGTATTTTCTACTACTGTTCGAGAAAATTTAATATCTGAATATGAATATATCATCATAAATTTTGTCGTATATTCGCTCTGAAATATGATCGTAAAGCCAACTTTGTTGACGTGAAAAATAAAAACAAAAATTGAAATACCTAATACTAATGAAAATATATAGAATAAATATATTGAAACCAACATGACAATGATAGGCCGATAAATATATAAAAACTTTAGTTTTAGATTATATTGAGATTTCTCTATTATACCTTTAAGAAGTAAATTTTTATATACTTTTATTCAAAAGATTTCTTTCAAATTGCAATTTATCCGATTTCGTGAATTTTTATTGTTTTATAAACAATTTAGTACTCCTAACGGTAAGTTGCCAATATCGTGTAATCCCATTCATAGTAACTTATGTGGACCGAGCAGCATCCTGGGGCTATGAAGGAAATATTTCAGCTTTAATTAAGAATTTCTTCTCTCAGAAATATTTTCGTGTTAAAGTGAAGGGTGTATTATCAACACCAAGATACATAGAGAATAGCATACCGCCCCCTTTATTTCTTGTGGACATCAATGATGTGCTACAAAATTTGTAGAAACCAGTTCAGGCAAGACTTTTTGCTGATGATTTAATAATATTCGTGAAAGGAAAAAAATATTCAAAATATAGTCAATATTCTGCAAAAGGAACTGAATAAGTTAGAAAACTGTGGTCAACAAAAAGCGGTTTTCAATTTTAGTCCGATAAAACAACATGCATCATCTTCACCAAAAGACCGAATAAAATCCAAAATCCAGCAATCTCACCTTTCAAGACTGTAACAACAGGATACACAAATGAAATAAAATATTTGTGAATGATATTTGACCAGTCAATGACATGGAAAACTTACATAAAATGTCTTGTCATAGTGTGTCAAAAAAGGCTGAACCTGTTGAAATGCTTGACAAACAAAACAGTGGGAGATAGTAGAACGTTATTGATATAATATAGAACATTAGTAAGGTCTACTCTACTCGTCTGCTTCCGCGAGTACCCTCAAAGCCTTGGATACAATACATAACTCAGAATCATCTCTGGAGCATTTATTACAAGTCTGATTGATAGTCTACTCTGTGAACTTGGAGAATTACCTTTGAGGCTCAGAAGACATGAAATTACACTCTCATATACAGCCAGGCGACAAGTCCATCAATCACGACAACCGTTTATTGCCTCAATCACCCCACTATAAAAACAAGTATTCTGTTTCATGAACAAAAAATCTTTTCCCTCTACCTCATACAGTTGCAAGAATTTCCACAAATCCAATCCAAACTTTCAAACAGAACTCTACCATGGCGTATTCCCTTACCGAATATAAATACCCAGCTACTATCCATGAGCAAAGCCACCTCAAATCCCCAGATGATCCAAGCTAACTACCAAACCGTAATATCTCAATACCCACTCCACCAGAAAATCCTCACTGATACCTCCAAATCAACTCGTAGTGTAGGATGTGCATTCGTAACGAACGACAACGCCTATAAATTTTGTTTACATGAATCTGCCACTATTCCAACTGGAGAACTTTATGCCATCTATAAAGCTCTTTCCTACATTAAAACTGCACCTAGTTTCTGATAATTACATACTCTCTCAACTCCCTTATTTCTTCGTCGAAAATATATATCCATCACTCACTGGTAAATATGATTGAAGAGGAGATGAAATAACTGGATACTAGGACTGTTACACTACTATGGGTTCCTTCACATACCGGTATTACTGGAAACGATATAGCCGATAAACTTGCCAGACAAGCTCTAGAAAATCCAGCACGCACTCTCAGTATGAAAACATTGCCAACAGATCTTAAATCCTCTTTCCATGGCAAAATTGTAGAAATGTGGAAACACCACTGGTCTCAAAAACCCTCCAAATTTAAGGAAATCAAATCTTTATTATATCTTTGGCACCACAAACCGATTCCATCAAGTCATAATTACCAGATTACGACTGGGCCACACTCGTCTTACACATGAACATCTACTGAGGAGAACACCGCCATCAGAATGTTTCGTGTGTGAAGTGCCTGTGACTGTTAAGCATCAGGTTACTTAGACAATTTTCTGAATAAAAGTACTCGTGTGGAAAAACGATCGGAGCAACGATTTTTGATAAAAATACACTTGTGTTCGACGACATCCAACCTGAGATGTCGCTGATGATCCTTCAACGAGAAAACTATCAGAACAGTTCCATACATCCAAGTCCACTATTCATTGAATAATCAGGGAACAACTGCTCCACCCATATCACATCCAGAAGGTACATTCCATGAAACCTGAAGATTTTCCAGCACGACTGGAATATATTGTTCCTAAACATAGACTGAAAAACACAGAGCATGGGCCGTATTACGCATCAATTAAATTCTACAACCATTTACCCTTTATCAAAGAAGATCGGACAAGACAAACTTTTAAAAAACGTGTTTTCAATCTGTTGTGACATTGAGCCATATTCATTACAAGAGTTCATGGACAAATAACCATTTTCAGTCTGTATTAAATTTAAGCTTCCCAGTAACTTCAATACTACATATTACATTCTACTCATTGATCTTTATATGTGATATTTACTTATTTTTTTATATACATTTATTGGATTTACCTATACCACATGATTTTATTTATATTAATATTAAGTGACATTTTGCATTGTTAATGTTAATGTAATCATTTTTATGACTTGAGTTTTATCCAATTGTTTAAATTGAAAGCTTCAATAAATCTATCTATCTATGCCAATTGATTCATGGACAAGCAAATAGAGGATGATTGACTCATCGAGTTTTATTCACTGATGAAGCAGGTTTAGGTAGAGATGAAGTGATCAACTCTCATAATCTCCACATATGCATGGTTACCGCGGTCACCGGATTTAAATCCATTGGAGTTCTTCATGTGGGGGCATCTGGAAACACTTTTTTACGCTACACCTATTCACACAAGGGATGCCTTTTTGAACAGAATAACATTTCATAGTGAAGCCATACGAAACGACCCTTTAATGCTATTTCAAGTACAGAGAGGGTGTCTTCGCAGACTACGAAAATGTATTGAGTTGGAAGGGGTCATATCGATCAGTTTTTGTAGCGGATTTTTCATTTCCCTTTGCTCTCGAGGCTTGAGATTGATATTTACACCACAATTGTTGAGTTAACGTGTTTGCATTATAGAAATTCGTTATGAACATTTCACCTATCATTTCTATTTTCATTCAAAATTAATCTTTTCGAATAATGGTAGACATATCAGGTTGAATGTCGTCGAACAAGAGTGTATTTTTATCCAAAAACCGTTGCTCCGATTGATTTTTCACACGAGTGTTTGTATTCAGAAAATTGTCTAAGTAACCTAATTTTGTTGAAAAATATCTGTCATTTCAAAGTTTTGGGGTGTTTACCATCGGGGGTAGTCCGTTCCTAACTCGTAGCACAATAACTGACACCTGCATGAAGGCTCATCAAAGCAATTCAATCACCAAAATTTGGTTGATTTTAAATATTCACTTGAAAAGTTATCAAAGAAAAACATTTATCATTTTGTAACTTTGAGGGCCCGTAACTTGGTAACGAAGGATTTTAGGAACAAAAGTTATATGAAGTACTGGTGATATTTCAACCCCATCTATACATTTCCGAGAGGAAAAGAGGAAGTCCAGGGATATTCTCTATATTTGTGAGTGGTGCGCGGTTGTATAAAATAAATTTCCAGTTCACAAACTATTGCTTGATACCAGTCGATAATGAGAACAAGAGCTGAATAGCACAATATAATATCAACAAGTGATTATTTCAGACGTGTTGTCAAACATGCATAATTTTCAATTATATCAACTGGGTAACGTGTAAGCCCTAAAAATTTTGACGAAAGGATATTTAATAAAAATATCTACATGAATTTTTCTTTCAAATAACTCTGAGCATATTTTTTTGGTGGAGTGAATTTACAAATTTTATATAACTTTTCTATAGTTGAAGAAAAGGTTAAATATTCATGGAGATGGTTCCTCTGGTAAATCAGTTAATAAAACTCGATTGGATGGTCACTTTCAGTACACTCATATTTAAACAAACTGAAACTTTTATTTTAGTATGAATTTATTTGGGTCACATTCCAACAACATCTTCATAGAGACGAGAACTGTCATTAGGTTTTGATAGGAAACTATGAAAATAATCTGGAAATCCTACCTGATACGCCGAAAGAATATCAAAAGAAAAGGTCAACTAATATTATTCCGGAAACAAGGCTAGATAGGCGTACACGCAGCTTTCGATGTAGGAACAGGAATAAACATTTTTATATCTTTGTATGAGAATGCCCCCTACACCAATATACCAGGTTTATCTATATTTATGGCGCTATTTTTTCTCGAGTATCCTGACGGGACCAATTCTAGGACAATCCCGATATGAAATTACAAAAGGAGTGCTATATGAATGAGCTATGTATATTTATCCCCCTTCACCGTTGAGGGACTCATGAATCTTATGGTTTTGGGAAGACTCGCAACTCCACAGTAGAATAAAGGTGATCAATGAAGAATAAAAATTGGAAATGCAGTTCTCAAACCAATTGGCAGAAACTTACTGAAAACTGAGTGGATTATATAATTATAATGTGAAAAAAAGTATAGTGTCAAAACAAAAGTAGATTGGGACTCAACTAATATATCACAAAATGGTTGTCAATATTATTATCAATACTTCATAGAAAAAAATTGATTGCACTATTCAGTAAAAACAACTTGTTTTTTTATAAGTTACTTGGGAGCTGTCTGGACATGTACATTTCTTCCTAGTCTCCAGAAAACACTTCGATGTAGGGACAGGAATAAACGCAATAAGCCTCTTGGGCTTATTGCGTTTATTCTCCCATCTTTTCATGACACCCATTCCATCAGTCTCGGACGGTGTCCGGTTAGTAGCCCTGTAATTGTTCTGAACCGATCCCTACTGTATTGAAGTAGTTCTTCGGTTGTTGTCTAGGACGGTTCCCCAATAAAGGTTTTACTGTGTTTGTTGCCAGGTACTTTTGCCCAATACTCTGTATGCTTCTTATTGGTCCATTTTCTGATCTGGTTTCATGCCAATGATTTTGGTACCCTCAGAGCTGGTTCAGGACCCATGTATGAAGTTGGTGATCCGTGTCTTGGAAATTCATCAGCTTTATCATTTCCTGTGATTCCTGAATGGCCTGGCACCCAGTACAAAGTTAATTTGTTCATGTTTGCAAGTTCCTTCAATTCTTCACGGCATTTCCAGACCAGTTTCGATGTTACCTTCGGGTCTGTCAAAGCCCCAAGGGCGCTCTTACTGTCTGTTGAAATATTGATCCGCTCATTTCGTTGAGGTTTCAATTTAATAAGCCTTGCACACTGCAAGATACCATACACTTCCGCCTGAAAGACGGATGTGTATAGACCTATCGTACAGCTATACTTTCAATTTATATCCGCTTGGTATATTCCAGCTCTCCTTCCTGTTTGGTTTTCGACCCATCTGTATACCAAGTATTCTTTCCGAACATGTTCTCGGGATGACTGATGGTCATCCACTCTTCACGGCTCATGATTTTGGTCGTGAATTTAGTGTTAAAAGTGTACTTCGGTGTCATGTGCTCCTCCACTTGTTCCGAAAGTTCTGTTTTGTCCTATCCTTTATAGCTCGGTGAATTTTCCAGTCTGAATTGGCCCATCCTAGCCTCTCCCATTATCACAAAGTGTAAAAGAGGTAGATTCAGGAGTGCCTCCAATGCAGCTGTTGGGGTAGTTCTCATTGCTTCCGTTATTCCCAGACAGGCTAGTCTTTGCACCCTGCCTAATTTATTAATAGCGGTCGCCTGCTTCATCTTTGACCACCAGACCAGAGATACTTATGCTATCATGGGTTTAACCACCATTATGTATAGTCAATATACCATGTTTGGTTTTAGCCTCCACGTTTTCCGTAGGTGCGTCTGGCCAGCATTAGTGCTACCTCCGCTTTCCTCTTTATCCTATCCAAGTGTTGGTTCCAGGTCAGTGAATCACTCCCAGATATTTGACCTTCCTCGACACTTGTATTTCTTCACCTCGAAGTTTTAGAGGTCCAAGACCCTCCGTTTTAATACTCTTGGTGAATGCTACTATGGTTGATTTGGATGGGCTTATGTTAAGTCCTTCTTCCTCGGTTCATTTTTTTGTTATGTTCAGGGCCTGCTGCATGCATCCCTTCACTAAATTATTGTATTTACCCTGTACTAAGATGACTAAGTCGTCTGCATAGCCTAGTGCTTTGTAACCATTATGGTCTAGGAGACATAGTAGCTCGTCCATTACAGGATTCCACAACAGAGGGGACAAAACCCCCCTAAGGACAGCCCCTTGCTACCCGTGCCACTACCGTTTTCCACATAATGGTTGTATATACCAATCTTCCCCTAAGCATGCAGTCTATCCAGCTGCACCTTGGTACTCTTCGTAAACTAACAGTGAAAATATAGTTATTACGATGAACGATGATTCTCCTTTGTTATTTAGACCAAATAATATTAGTTTCGCAAAAAAATTCCTTAAGGGAAATTGTTACCATTTCTCATTGCCGGAGTTTTCTTACTAAACTAAAATCAATAAAAAAGTATAATATCTTCGAAATTAGCAACTACTGATGAATTGAAAAAGTCTACTCTATCTGCATCAACAGCAGTTTCCCAAATTGGAAAGAAAGAGACGCCATATCCGGAGGCTTCAGTAAAAATTTAACTTTATTTAGGAATAAGTTAGAAAATGGCTAAAATAGCCTGCCATCTTCACTATATAAATTCTCTGTAGTAAAATATCTGGTGGAAGTTTGATTCGAACTCAAGACCCCAGGGAAGAAAACCGAGCACTTGACCACTGCGCCAATTCACCATTAGTAAACATTATTAATGAACTTATTATTACCATCAAAATAAAAATTGAAATTAATATCCAACAAGTTGACAAAAGTATGTAACATTTTTCAGCTGAAGTCGAAGAATCCTTGCCTATTTTTGCTTTTGGGGGTCACCTGACATTCTTTCAAGTTTCTGGAAAACACTACAGCCTCGTGGATTATTGCACTTTTACACCCATCGTTTCATCCATTCGAAATAACTCATTTTTTGTACTAGTTTTTAAAGGTCCTTGTGAGATTTTTATCATATTCTTCTGAATAAAAGTTGTTTTCCCTGCTTTGATGCAGAGCCTTATGTTCATATAATACATAAGGAGTATCCATGTTGCTCTAGCTGAGGTTTCCGTTATACTAACCTATTTCATTCTAAATATATAGTGAGTATCCCTACGGTCACGGTAGTGTAGAGGTTAGCACATCCGCTTTTCAAGCAGAAGACCGGGGTTCGATTCCCCGCCGGGCCACCGTGCGGGGTAATCGCACGTTAAAAGGTATGGCCTCGTTAATCCATTGCTCGCACAAGTTTCGGCTTTCAAGCAGAAGACCGGGGTTCGATTCCCCGCCGGGCCACCGTGCTGGGTAATCGCACGTTGAAAGGTATGGCCTCGTTAATCCATTGCTCGCACAAGTTTCGGCTTCTGAGGGTTGACGTTTGTCAGCTGGTTAACGAAAAAAAAATTCTAAGCCGATTCCTGCTACGTCAAAGCATTATTTTCTCAGAAAGTCTCATTGCAAGGGCTTTCCGTTTGTGATTCCCGGTATAATGTTTCTCATTTACCAATTTCCTGATCTGTTCTCATTATGAAGATTTTAGTAACCCCACAGCAGGCTTAAAGTTCATTTATGGAACATATGATCCATGTATAGCCTAATCCTTAATCATAAGGTTTTCACTGCATTACACTCAATTATTACGGTTGCCGATCAATTCTGAAAGACTGGGTCAATTAAGGCAGCTAAGATATGCCATAGAATTTTATAACAAGAGAAAAAGTGAGAAAAAAGAGTATGATATGACACGAGGAAGTATAGTTCAAAATCGGGTACATAAGGCAGTTGTACTCCGATTTACCAATTGGTAACATCAAGATATTAATCTTGATGTTACCTGTTTAGTATTTCATTACTATCCGAAAGTAAACCTAAGGAATCTAATGATTTGTAGGTGAAGAGCGTCTCTCTGATCAATTTAACACACATATTATATATTATCCAACAAACCGAATGGTTTTGTACTCATATCACAAAATGGGGTATTACTAATGGTTATTTTATCATTCAAGATCCTCCCCGTATACGGTCATTCCCGTTTACGGTTTCGTGTTATTGTTCCTCCCGGGTTATTATCCACAGAAACGGCCAATATAAAGAAAATTGGACAGGCCATACGCACCGATATATTTCCTATTACGAGCCTCCCCTGAGTTATGATGGGGGAATGTTTCGGCCGAAAACAGGTGTAGCGTAATAGAGAAAATATTGAGTTGAAACCGATGATTCGAGAGCGCGGACAAAATAACAAGGAATATTGCGTTAGCAGAAGGGCGCCACAGGGCTCATAGTATCAAAAATGTCGATAGAGTTCACTGTGGGGATACGACGGAAAGTTTGTTTTGCACAGGTTTCCGATATGAGTTTGGGGTTATTGATATAAGCAGAAGTCTGGGAACGAATCAAATGAAATTTATTTGCTATTTCATCAAAACGAAAGGAATGTATATCGTATAAACCTTAAACTATCATTCAGTGGTGCTAGAACATACATAAGAAAAAAATTGTGCTTTTTAAGGTGTTGTTAATTTTGTGATGCTCAAGCACTGCAGGAAAAATCGATCTGAGAGCAATGTCTGTGCAAAAATGAAGATTTAGGTCGAATTTAAATCGCTGTAGATTACATTTATTTGGAAAAGTTATTTCACGAACGTTTTTTCACTATTGAATGAAAGTTAATCTTTGTGAAGAAAATTCTGTTTTTTATCGACATTTTTTGAGTATTTTCACCTTACACAATCTGAAAAATATACAAATTATAATGTAGAATTGTATACAGGTGTAGAAACTTTTAGGTTTACCCCGATAAGCTACTGCGTAAAATCAAAGTATTTTTCACAAATAAAAATGTTCTATTTGTAAGTAACTTGTCGTATTCAATAATTTTGTCTATCAAAAAATAGATAATACAATACTTATCTTAACGTTTCGGAAGCCAAAATCTGCCTCAGTTTTCAGAAATGAAAAAAATTCAAATAAATATGCAGTTAGTCCTTTGCTGATTGCAGATTTTTTATTTCTCAGCTTCTTCGACAGATGTCAAAGCAATTTTGAAATGTGAATTATGTCAATGTTGTTGATTGACTCCTGAAATATTCGATGTAGTACAAGGTGTTCCTCGATATCAGTCTGTTGCTACTGTTTTCCAAATGAGTCCTGAAAAACCGAAGATATTGGATTTGAATCTTGAAACGAAAGTATTTCTGACTCACACCGTGCTTAGATGAATCATACCAACTGAACATTTAAAAACACTCCCGTGAAAGTATTTGGAGAAAAGAAAGCCAACCTATCTACAGAAAGAGTCTATAATATCCTTTCAGAGGAAAATGATTTTTTTTTCTGGATGAATCCGATAGCTCCAAAATATATTCGGAGGCTCAACTCCAATAATGTATGTACTACAATATTTGGTTTTATATTTCTGAGACGCTTTTTTTATTTTAGCCAATATTGTGCCAATATATATTTTTATCCAATTCAATTATCAACAAGTAGATTTTGTCGAATTCTGCCACATTTACCTTCTTAAAGAAAAGTGTCGTCCAATTTTCTTAGTAATAAATCCTACTTGGTTACTGTTAATCCAGCAATGAATTTCTTCCAGGTCTTCATTAAGAACTGTTGTTATTGACGAAATCTGAATTGAAAAGCAAAATAAGTGTATTGATTACAGCGAAGTGATGAATTTTATTTCTGGACTTTACCAATAATTTATTGACGTATAACGGACGAATGACTTATTTAAGGAAAGGATTTGGAGACGATATAGATCCCTGGAACGTCTCTTTTGATGGTAAATATAACCAAGAGAAAACCATACATGACCACGAGTAAAGAACATTTATCAAGAAGGCTAGGATCGAACTTTAGTGTGATGACTATCCTGAAAGGGTCCACAGATGATGCAATTTTTTGCATTAAAAATCGTTCGATCTGAGTTGGTTCAACAGTTTACGATTTGCATTGCAACTTTTTGTGAGATCTTCATATAGTTCATCAAAATGCATCGCATTCGCAAAAAAGATCCATCATTCTAACGTCGAAGATTTACTGAATCAAAGAATATTTGGTGATTGGTACTTCATACAGCCGACATCCAACCGACTGGAGTTCTTGTGTTTTAAACTTTCTTAAACAATATGATATAATAATTTAAACAATAATTGGCTCTTGGATTCTCACAGTGACCTGAGGATTTTCTTGCTGCAGTCAGAAACTTGTCGTGGTAAACAAGTTTACCGTTTCTATATTTTTACAAGATTTTTTTCCCGTTTATAATCATTGTTTTGATTCTATTCTTACTAATTATTCATCGATATGTTTCCTCTTCACATACTCCTCGTTCACCTAAAACTTTTCTCATCTGTAAAAAGATATAAGTATGCCTCAAATTAGAAAGAATATTTTTTGGTGTTATTACATAGATCTGATGAGACTTTTTCCATAGTAAACATAATATTTCACGAATTGTTCTTTTAGATAATTTGGTGAACATGATAGTTGAGGATTTTCAAATTTTCATATCGATTGATAAAAGTACATTCTGATAATATTGCAGTCAAAGGTAAGTTTCAGTAGATGAACCATTTCCACGGCTTTTGTACTTCGTACTAGGTCATATTTTTTATTTTATTTTTTCGAAAAAAAGTTAATTTCAGACTCAATATTGTTTGAAGTAAAGTTATAATCATGCTTTATTTACTTGTTCTTCTTGTGATATTTTTTTATTCCAGAATGTCGAATAATTGAAGTGAAGACGTGCAATTTTAAAAAATTTGTATCATTACGCTTTCATGCATTATGTTGCATTATGTTTTTGAATTCCATTTTTAGAAGGCGTTCTACAACTTAACTACACTCAGGTCTTGTCTCAACTATTTGCATGATATTCATTATTTTAGAATCAAACACGCTCGGCTTTGTGATGTGTTAGTAAATAAAGTGTGTGTGTATATGACCCACGTGTGAAAACAATTTGCAGAACAATCATATCCTGTTCCCACAGATGCTAATTCGTGCAATCTATAGTAATGTATCTTGAAAGAATAACTTCGTCATCACATTTTTAATCAATAGGAGTGATTGTCTGGCAATTCCCCACTAAGTATTCGGAAATGAAGATTAAACAATGAGACAGTTCAAACAATTAAATATTGAAAGAAACAACTTGAGAAATTGTATACTTGAAACTCAACAATAGCATATTATTCCAATTTCAATTGACACAATCAAATACTCTGCAACCGAATTCAGATATTCCACTAAAACATTAGACCGGTGTTATGGAGTTTTCAACGTCAGATGTACAAATTGGTAAGAATATGGTTTGGCTCTCGAATGAATTTTATATCTGAGAACAAAGACACTAGCCAATATGACAGTCAGTTGTTGAATAAAAATGCTCGTTATCTGACACTTGATGGAATCCTGAGATTGGCCTTACGCTAGCTCAATTTTCTGATTTTAGAGCGCCCCTATACCAAATAAAAACCATATCTTATGAAATGTAATATAAATCGTTGAAAATGTATTTTTTTCTGTGGAAGGTGGTATCTGTAAACATTTTTGTCGCAAGATCCAGAAAATACATTTATAAGTAGAAGTAAATTCACTGATAGTGTAACAATTCGTAACTGTCATCCACCATCTTGACTGAAATTTGTCTCAATATTTTTTAGTTTTGCTTCAGCCTACTTTATACACCAGGTAGTTCAGGACTGGTGTGTCGCCCGTAAGTGTTCGTTTGCCTGTATCTAAAATTATTTATTAAGGAATTCACTAACATGTCTTGATTAACAATAAAACTATTCATGATGAGTAAGTCAAGAAAGAATGCTATGAACAATGAACGTAAGATTCAAAAGCTACTGTGAAGAAACAAAGTATTGTGACCTAAAATGAAAATATATCAATATATTGAATAGGTTGAAGAAAAATAGGAGTTCCACCACAATTATTTTATAATTAAAACATTAAAATGAAAGCCAAATTATATATTTATTATTTTATCAAGTACAAGAAGTGACTTTGATTCCTTTCTGAGAAAAAATGAGTCCATTTTCAAATTCTATGCCAACAATAAAATTGCACCCTTGTGTAAATATTGCTCTCAACTTCGTGAAAAAGAAGAAATAAAACTTCCTATGTTGCTTACTAGAGCAAAAACTAGTAATATTCAGAGTAAAAATATGTAAAAATTTCTTTGGCTAAAACATTATAGAACATGTCTAATAACTATTTTTTTTGTTATTTGTTATTAAACACTCCTGAATAAGCTATTCGATAGAGAAACACGTGTTACGGTTTTCAAAATGATATGTAAAATTCTCACAAAAAATATTTTTCTACACTAGCCCACTAAACTGATACTGATAATGTGGCTACACAGAAGTTTTTGTATGACAACAAGCATTGAGACAAAACTTATAAATATCTGAACTAACTCAAATGTTTGTTTTTTAATGTATTTCAATTGGTAGTTTGAATTGTTTGGAATTTCACTCTTTGATCAGTTGTTTACTTAGTTTAGAATGTTTTCATAAAAAAACTCAACTGAGGAAACTGTTTCATGTGATATGAAAGCCATCATTGAAAAGGGATAGGTAACATATATTTAAAACTGATCATATACAGCGTGACTCACGGTCGATGGTAGGTTAGACATTTCTGGAAAACGCAAAGCATGATTTTTCTGAAAATACCACCTCTCACATTTCCTTACCTGTTCTATCGATCTAAAATATTTTCAGCATTGCGGCGTTGTCACTTCTAGCAACTATATTTTTTAAATAGAACACCCCGTATATTAATACATTTTTTTAATCGCTCTAGTATTTTAATACTTTTTTGTTAATAGTGTCCCATACCTATTTCTATCTGTTTTCGAGATAAAAAATAAATTGTGCTAAATATGCTCCAAAACATTGCCTTAATTGAATTTAAGTACATTAGTACTCTCAATTCATGAAAAGTTGATATTATGATGGTAGTTTGGACAAACTCGAAATATTGAAATAACACCAAGAAATCGACTCCAAGAAATCGTGCTGAAATTACAATTATTTCCAATGTGCATAAAAGTAGTCAAAAAGTTCATTTTTTCAAATGAAACCCCCTGTATTACTCGGTAAATTGAAAGATGCTTCTAGATGATATATCATGTCCCTATACCTAAATCGTCAAGTTTTCTTAATAAAGCCGTTTTTGTGGTAAAATTATTCACGTTTTACCTACAAGTGTTGAAAGTGGC
>WOGR01001535.1:0-18066 GCA_015342045.1 Leptinotarsa lineolata | reverse complement strand
TTCACTTGTTGCAAACTTTGGTGCTCCCACGTGGACATCCGGTCCACCCCGGCCCCCAACCGGCGTGATCGAGAGCACTGTTTAAATTTTGTCGTCTCCTATTTGGGAGACCTTTTTACCACCGAGGTGGATTTTGACATAACAACATTCAAAAACTTTTAATTAATTTTACATAGTAAACACACACAACACAGAATAAGTCCCGCAATGGCACATGGTATCCACGTACCCTCTTTGTGAGCGGTCGTTATCGGCACATCCGCTCACTACCACGGTCACTACGAAACCACTCAATTCTGTGGTCGAACACTGGAAAGCTTAGTGTTCGTATACTCGCGAATGGTGTTGGCAAGTTAAACTTGGTGGAAGAAAATCATGATTCTTCTCTCTCACTCTCTCTTCAGTTTAAGTTCAAACGAGTAACATCTCATTCTTGTGCAGAGTGAAACTGTTCAATTCGAGGTTAGTTCCCCAAAGCCACGTGGTACTTGTAAATTATTGTGTTCGTCAATGCCAATCATCACATTAATTTTTAAATAAATGGTTTATTTTTACAGTTGCGTTTTATTGTATTTTACTTACAATGTCTAACTCTAATAACGCGAAACCTAAAAGTAGTTTGTTCAGTTCAGTTTTATTATTGCGGCCCGCAAGGTCTAGCAGTAGCGACTATGTGGCCCAAGGGAAAAAAAGGTTGAGTACCGCTGCCTTAGATGGTCTGGACGAGATCTCGGGCACCAGCCTTGAGAATTTTGAGATGCACATCTAGAACTCGGGAGAAACGACAAATGGTTCTCTTCCATGAAGAAATGGCCCATTCAGTCACCTTGAATCCATTTTGCTGCTCATTTTTTCTGTAATATTGCAGAACCTAATATCAGCTCATAGGTTTAGTTTCTCTCAAACCATGAAGTGTGCACTTCTTCAAAATGTTATTTTTTGCCAATATTTATTAAAACACTGTATTGCTGATTAGTATTGTTTGCAGTCTTGTTTCGGCTATAATTTCCTTGGCAGTCTTGCCAAGGAAATTATAGCCGAAAACATATTTTATGCTTGAATTGTTGGTATAAGGTTATTCATATTTAATTCAAAATCAGTGTTATTGATAACTTGTTTATTTTGTGGAAATTCATGATCACTTTAATAAGATGAATGAAAACATTTTTTGTCTAATTTCCACTACGTTTATTCATTCTTACGACCGGTTTCGGGGTTTAGCCCATTATCAAGTAAAACTAACTTAGTTTTACTTGATAATGTAGATAATATATGTCGACAGTTAAATAAATAATCACATTATTGAATGCGGTTTATTTGATCTACTTTTATAAATAAAACATACATTCTTGATAAAAGTGGAGGATATATGTGAACATTTCAATTAAGTACTAACATTTTTCGTATCCTTCCCAATGACATGAGAAAAAGTACTTCTTCATCATTGGATCTAATTAAAATGTTATCCTCGACGAAAGATAGGCTGGTAGCTCTGGCGTAGAATATATTTAAAACTGTTCCCAAATAATAGAACTACAACACATTTCTCACCAACCAAGTTGACGCCTTTAGGAGATGAAGTAGAATACTCTTCATCTCCTGAAGATATCAACTTGTTTTGTGTAACGCGCGTCGATAAGACTGTTTGGGAGCAGTTCTAGTTTCGGTAAGATCCGATAAACAAAATGATATAACTTTTTTGAAAAGTGCACTTTTACAAACTGTTTTTCTCCTGTATGAGTTCTTAAGTTTTTAGTATGACTGATTTACGAATAAAAGATTTTTGGAAGACATCACACTGGGACGATTTTTCAACTAATTCAACAATTGAACGGTTTTTCCCCAGTGTGATTTTTTTTGTGTTTATTCAAATTTCTAGGATCACTGAAAGATTTTGAACAAATTTTACAATTGAACGGTTTTTCCCCTGTATGAATTCTTGAGTGAATTATGAGAACTGATTTACGAATAAAAGATTTTTGGCAGACATTACACTGGAACGGTTTTTCTCCCGTGTGAGTTTTTTCATGCCTCTGTAAAGATTGTCTCTGACTGAAAGATTTTGAACAAATGTTACAATTGAACGGTTTTTCTCCTGCATGAGTTCTTGAGTGAGTTGTGAGAGCTGACCTACTACTGTAAAAATTTTGGCAGACATCGCACTGAAACCGTTTTTTTCCTGTGTGAGTTATTTCATGATCACTCAAAGTTCCTTTCGTAGTGAAGGATTTTGAACAAATTTTACAAATGAACGGTTTTTCTCCTGTATGAGTTCTTAAGTGAATTACAAGATTATATTTTTGAAAAAAGGATTTTTGGCAGATATTACACTGGAACAGTTTGTCCCCAGTGTGATTTTTTTTATGTTTATTCAAATTTCCAGGATTATTGAAAGATTTTGAACAAATTTTACAATGGAACGGTTTTTCTCCAGTATGAGTTCTCAAGTGAATTATAAGTTTACACTTATGAAAAAAGGATTTTTGGCAGATATCACACTGAATAAGTTTTTCCCCAGTGTGAATTTTTTCGTGTTTATTCAAATTTCCAGGATTATTAAAAGATTTTGTACAAATTTTACAGCTGAACGGTTTTTCTCCTGTATGAGTTCTTGAGTGAATTACGAGAGCTGACCTACTAATATAAGAATTTTGGCAGACATCACACTGATACCGTTTTTTCCCTACGTGAGTTTTTTCATGATCACTCAAAGATCCCCTCGAAGTGAAAGATTTTGAACAAATTTTACAATTGAACGGTTTTTCTCCTGTATGAGTTCTTGAGTGAATTATGAGAGCTGACCTATATAAAAAAGATTTTAAACAAATGTCACAGCAAAATTTGTCTACATTTTGAGCTTCCTGACATCTCAAGCGATTCTTTACACTTATTTCATTTTTAATATTTGAGCAGATTTCGTTTTGATCATTAATTCCATTCTCTCTAACTGATGTCGTCAAAAAGAGTTCAGTGTTCTCTTTCGTTGTATGTATCATTTCTTGTTTATTACTACGATTATTTTCGACAAAAAACTCTTTTTCACATGGCATTGATGATAAACTTTCATTGAAAGTCTCCCCCTCTTTATCTTCAACGAAAGTTTCTTCCTGGATTTTGAAAAGAAAGAGTCCACAATCTGCAAAAAATACTAGTATGTATTATTTCCTTCTAACGGAAAATTCTGGAAGAGAAATTACCAAAGACAGATAAAAGAATTTCAATTTCAGAATAGAAATATGTATTATCTGGGCGAAAATTGGCTCAACAATAGATATATCTGTGTGAAAGCCATTTTTCGGGTTTGTTGGCCGTGGTCTGCAGGTTTTATGCCTGACGTTTCGTCTACTACTGCGGTAGACGTAATCAAAGACGATTAGTGTCGGAGTTGTTGCTCGAGTTGCTGTAAGTTTACATTCTTTGATAAATGAATACACCATTAGAAAGATGTGGCAAGATAAAAACATTACAAGTTCACGTCAAGTATTTTTAAAAGACTGATCAACCGGATTTAAGGCCGCCTTCAAGAAAAGGAAAGCAACTGATTATCACCCACATTGAAAGTGCTGATGGTTCTGTCAAGAAGACATTACCATCAATGTGTTTGAAGAATATAGTTATCATTATTTTGTAGATTAGTTTTATAGCTCGCGATACTTTTCTCCAGGCTTTAACAATAGTTGGTTGTACTCAAATGTACTTTTATTATAGAATCTATGGTCGTTCAATTTCTTTGCAAATTTTTCGGAAAAATATATATTACCTGGGCCTGAACTATGTGGTTTCGAATCCCAAGTCATGTATTCACTTTGCATAGCCTTAGACTCATTCTGGCATTGACAGTCCCAACTGGATATAAAACCACCTTCACACATCTCACAGTTTGAACTTTCCTTTACCTCTTCCTCGCATTTCTCTGATTTCAGATCATGATGAACAATATCAACTCCATCTTCACTTTTGATGTGTTCTGGCTCGAATTCATTCTTTGGGATAATTAACTGGAATGCATCACATTTTTCTTCAGAGTTATAAGAGTTCTTTTCATCACCAGCAGATTTCACCTTCGGTTTGATTTGCATTCCATATTCACCAGTAGCCATTAATAAGTGAGATGTTGACAAATTGGATTGGTTTCCAAATATTAAATTTCCGTTTAGCAGTGGTAATAAAGTAATTTTTTGTAGAAAGATTACGACTTGATTCCTCAAGGTTGATTTGTTATGCTTAGATATTTTCCCACATTCTAAAGAATCTTCTTCTCGTCTTCATTTATTGGCCTCAGCAACTAAGGCTCTACGGCCTGTGATGAACTTCAAGTTCATTACATTTTTCTTCAGAGTTGTTGGTATCATTTTCATCTTTAATTAGCTTTCTATATTCACCAGTGAACATTGTCGAGTTTCAAAAGAGATGTGGCGACCAAGTTCACCTTCAAAGTCAATGTTATCAAATTGAATTTCTGATTGCCAGAAACCACACACAATCTAAGGTGTTTTTTGACGTTAAATCGTATTCGACCATGTATTGAAAAACGATTCATGGTGACGTCATCAATAATAAGATTCGCCAGAACGGAATGATTCAATGTGTGTCAGATGTCAAATTCAATAATAAAAACAAACTTTTCAATTTTCTTTTACCTCAATTAGAATCAGACATGTGCATACAATAATGCCCCAGCTTTATTTTGTACATCTCTACAATGTATTTGATGAAAATTTTCAGCACTCTATAAAGTAAAACGATCAAAATTAATATTATTATTCTCTCTCTCTCTAGTTTCTATGGCCGTTGCTTCCTACGCGGCACATTTGGCCAAACTAATACTATTATTATTGTTTAAATAAAGCAAAAACTGACAACTGACGTAACGTAAAATTCTGTTTCAAAACCAACCTCGAGCGAGAGTTTTGAATCACAATGAATACGTTTCAAATCATAGTTGATGTGACGTCATCGTTTCAACGCCAGAATGAATGTATTTGAATCATAGGCGAATACTTTTTGAATACATGAGCGTCAGGGAACGCCTCTGGATAATTTAAAATGATCTGTAACTAAAAATATAGTTAACCTTCCGCGAAGTAAAATAATTAACTTATAATGAACAACAATGCTCCAAACTCCGGCCTGATTACCGGCGTGTAATAATTTTGAAAGCCTCTCACACGTTTCAACATTTACCACAATGGACGAACACAACACAAAACGTAGCCTCACGATAGCACATGGCGTCCGCGTACCTGTAGATTGCCCCCTCACAAATATGGGAGTTATGCTGCAACTGTCGCGAGAAACTTCAGTTTTCGTTATATATTAAATATCACGAGAAAAGGACGGCTAGTCTATATAAACGTCACAAAGTAATAAAAAATTAATTAATCATAATATACAATAATAACTTTGTTGTCGTTGAGTTCGGGTGGTACCGCGTCTGGAGTTTTGTGTTCGACGTTTCGGCTCCGATTTTGAAGCCATTTTCAGGAATTTGATGTGATTTTGGAAGTATGCAGATTGAGGCTCCGGCGTCAAGTCACATCGATTTTTTGAGAATGGCTCCAAAATCGGAGCCATTCTCATAAAAGAGAAGTAATTTCTCGCGTCGAAAGTTTTTGACGAACCAAAAGCTAATCGGAAAACACTAGGCTACATATAATTAATGCGTATTTTTTATTTCCTGATTGATTTTTCCACATGAAAAATGGTCTATTCAGTCACCTTGAATCTGTTTTATCATTCTTGATGTAATACTTTTAGCGGGTTCAGAGACACGGTGAAGCTGAGCTGCCATAAAAGTGATCTTGGCACTTTTCTCGCTCTCTGAGCTCGACCGTGAGTGCAACTGGGCGGATTGTAAGACTATTGAAATATATAACAATATTTATTGTTGATACCAGTTCAATAATGCCCAAACTACATAAATAACAAAACAGAATCCATTTTCCAGGTCACTTTTTCTGTAATATTGCAGAATCTAATATAAGTTCGAAGTGTGCACTTCATTAAAATGTATAACAAATTTTTTGCCAATAAATATTAAAACACAACTGCTGATTAGTATTGTCTAGTCTTGTTTGAAATGTTGAATACGAAACTTCTTGCCAAGGAAACTACGATAGCTTGCCTTTTATATTTCGGGATTTGGCATCCCTAGTGTTGCAATCTGACAGCTCTATCGTATAGTTGGACATTTTTGAGGTTATACCACTTAATCTGTATCAAAAGTATACAACAATATACATTCAATACATGCAGTTGATCGATTGCTTACATGCTTATCTGGTTGTTAGTTTGTCACCTCTTTCCATCGACATAACTATTATAGGTTATGTTGGTACTCCTTTCAAACAAAATCACATGACAGTTGTCACTGTCACCAGCAGCGGTTTTGAGAAAGCTTACCCTTTTTATTTGGAAAAGGTATGGAAGTTTTTTATGAGAAATACCAAAAGTTTACTGTCAAAAAAGTTACGGCAATTTGAAATCAATAATGACAGCGTACGCAGCGCCCTCTAGAGGTTACTTGAAAATTAATACGAAATTATCATTTCCAACGTCAAAGAAACCCCGCGTACCAAATTTCGTGCAAATAATTTTTTGTAAGTTATTTTCAAAAAACGACCAAAAAAAAATCATTTTCCATACCCTGTATCTCGAAACTAAGCAATATGTCTTATGAATATTTTAACGTACTATGGTACACCTTGAATATACATACACCTACTCCTGACTCTCATGTGAACAAACGATTTTGCAGGTACGTATGGCAAACACCCGACGGAAAAACAACTAACCCAGCTACTTAATATATAAAAGGATAGGGATAACAGGTTCTGTAACAGTTTGTAGAAAAACTACTCTACCGAGCTTTCAACAATGTTTATCAAGGGCACAATATAAAAAAAGTTTATGGTCAAATCACTGATATATAAATATAACTGAGGAGAACTTACTGGTAAAATGAGTAAGAATGTGGAAACTAATGAAATATGGAAAAAGTACTTGGATAGAAATGATTTTTATGATGCATTATACTTAAAAAATTCAGGAGATATTACAGAGAATAAGAGATGTGAATAGATGTCAGTTTTTTTTATTCAAACTATCCTGGTTTTTTTTTGAAATCCACACTAAAATGGTTTCTCGTCAGTGTGAATTTTTTCGTGTAATTTCAACCCTTTCACTGGAATGGTTTCTCTCCAGTATGAATTTTTTCATGTCTTTTCAAATTACTGTTTCGAAAGAATGATTTAGAGCAGATTTCACACTGAAATTGTTTTTCACCAATGTGAATATTTTCATGTGTTTTCAAGTTACCTTTCTGAATGAATGACTTAGAGCAGATTTTACACTGAAATGGTTTCTCGCCAATATGGATTTTTTCATGACTTTTCAAATCAGAACTTCGAATGAATGATTTAGAGCAGATTTTACACTGAAATGGTTTATCGCCAGTATGAATTTTTTCATGTCTTTTCAAATCGTTGATTTGAATATATGATTTAGAGCAAATGACACATTGAAAGGGTTTCACACCAAAATGAATTTTTTTATGTCTGTTCAAACCAGACTTTCGAGTGAAACATTTAGAGCATATTTTACACTGAAGAGGTGTATGAATTTTTTTATGGCTTTTCAAAGTACTACAATTATTGAATGATTCAGAGCAGATATTGCAATGAAATGGTTTCAAGTCAATATGAATTTGTTCATGATTTTCAACATAACTACTTCCAGTATCCTCTGCTTTATGGATCTTTTCAACTTTTTTTTCATATAACTTATTTTCGTGGATAACCTCCTCTTCCTTACCAACAAACATTTCTTCCTGGGAATCTGTAAAAAAATACTAGTTATGTGAAACTTTCTACACCACATCATTACACGTTTACATTTATGAAAGGTCTCAAAACGAGTATTAGTTTTGAAAAAAAACATTTTTCACTAAACAGTTAACAAAACCACAACACATGTTTCACTAGACAATTGCTTCCTCAGACTTGTTCATACTGACTAAATTCTAAGAATGATTATAAAATAAAGATTCAATTATTGAAAATCAAACACAAATGAAGACAGAAAAAATATAGATTACCACAGCAACAAAGTTCTCATAAGTTAATCTATAAATTCCACTTCATACTAAAATTAATGTTACCTGAGCTGAAGCTAGGTTCTTTCAAGTCCCGAATCATTCCTTCACCTTGCATTACATTCTGGTTTTGACAGTTACAACAGAATTTCCAACTATCAGGGTTGAAATAATCTGATGGAATAAGCAAACTTCCTCCACACACCTCACAATGTGGACCTCTCTCTACTTCTTCCACACATCTTTCAGATTTCAGATCATGACAAACAATATCAATTCCATCTTCACTTTTGATCTGTCCTTGCTCAAATTCATTTTTTGAGATAATGACTTGGAGTGAAGAATCAAATTTTTCTTCAGAGATATCAGTATCCTTTTCATAACCAGCATATTCCACCTCATGTTTGATTGACTTTCCATATTCATCAGTAGCCATCAACTAGTTAGTTGTGAGATGTTTACGAAGTGTATTTGCTTCCAAATATTAAATTTTCGGTTTTTCAGTATGTAGTCTTGAATATTTTCGCACTATCTAAAGAATCTTCTTCTCTTTTTTCTTCATTTATTGGCCTCGGCAACTGAGACTATTCGGTCAGTTGATAACAAATTTAATTCTAACTTTTTTTAAAAAATATTTATCCTATGCGTTTCCTTCTTGGGACACCTTCAGATAAAAGTAACATATCCATTATCGAACTGACAACCTCGTCTAATTCGTCGACATCCAGCCTGGTTAGTGTCGTAGGGAGCCGTCAGTCTTCTCACTTCGTTATTTTATTCTAACGTATCTTCATTTAACATTACACTTTATTTTAAGCTGACGCCTCTTGGACTCCAGTCTGACCACATCTACGTGTCATCTTTGAGTAGTTTTTGGCATGACCGTCCTCTGTCGCGATCGAATTTTGAGTCATAACCTCAAGATAAAAACTTGCATTTGGTCGAATCTACTTACTATGCGCAATTTATAGACGTGATGGCGAATGACGTGTTGTCATCGTTACAGCAAACAATTTCTACCGATGATTCTCCACTCGTTAACGATGAATTATAGTTCATAATTCGACCAAAATGGCGCTAAAATCAAAAGTAGTATTATATGAAATTAGCAGTTATAGAGTACGTGAAGTATGACGAGTTCGAATATTTGTTTTCAATCACCTGAGTTGTTGATGATATAGAGCTCAAAAGAGTTATTATTCACGTTGTCGAAAAATGTAACCTAACAAAGTAACTATGAGATAACGTTGGAAGTCAATAAATAATTGTGAAAGCTTCCACAATCGGAGGTTTCTATTTCTGTTCTATCTAGCTTTCCTTATTCTTTAACTTTTAGCGTTTCATTTGAAATTTACATTTTTTCTACATCGGCGCCTCTGCAATTTAATGGCATTGGACGGACACTTTCTGATACACAGAGATGGCTCTCCTTACCTCTATCTACCATACCGAACCACTTACTCTAGATCAAGTGATTTGTGCGATGATGGTGCTACAGCCAACAGCTGATCGGAACAACTGAGCCATATTTTTCGCTAGAATGATTTTGAAATAGTCCAATTAAACTTTTGTATTGACGTCATCAAACATAGAGTGGCAAAAATGTTTGCTTTTTAAAGTATATCGCCATTCTCACAAACTACAATATAACCTTTTATGATCATTTATTATTACTTTCATCAACTGAAAGCACAACAATACATGAAATCAGCTGACAGGATTTTGGTTCGGTTTGTATTGACTTTCGAAGAAATTTCTTTGGTACCACTTTCATCATACACGTGTATCATAAAAATTTGGAAGATAATGAAATATTTTAAGTATTGTAACACTGGAAACGTTTCCATGTCACTTTTCGCATTTCTGAATTCATAAATATATTTCCTTGGCAAGAGTATTGGTAACATTTTCGTTTTGAGCTATTGCGATTTGTTATATTCATTACAAGTTATATTTGTATGAAGGGGAGGTTACGAAATATATCAGACATTTGACTAGATGGTATCAGAGGTAAAGGGAAAGCTACGTTCCTCCAATGACGTCGTTATTAGTTCAGGCGAACTTAAATTCACAGAATATTTCTTCAACCAATAGAAACACGCTAAAGTTTCCATTGGAACAATAGATAAGTCAATCGGATTAGTTGTGTCAATGACACACCATGTTTATTTAGGTAATATTGTAAAGGAAATAAAAACACGGTAAATGGTTCATCATCATGGCTTAATTCTCATAAAGAATGTTGAAAGTACTCAGAATCTTCATATACGCATACACCCAAAAGACCATTGTCATCTTTGTATATAAAATTTCCATATTAGTACAATTTAAATTTTTGGGCACCGTATAGAAGTAAACAATTAAGTTCACTTCTGGTCGGCGTCTTTGATCTATCGTGTCAAGGTTTCATTTTTTTGCCGAGCTGTGGCGGCGTGTAGTGCGGTAGGAGGGTGCAGGCTAGAGCTATTCTTGACTCACTTGCTCTCACGCTTTAGATACATCGGCTGAGCGTAAATATGAGATGGAGATCTTAACCTAAATATGGTGGAGAGAGAATTTACTTGTGTTTACTTCTATACGGTGGCTTGGGTAGACATAATAATAGAAATCTAGCTTGGTACAAACAATAATTACAGAATATTCACAATAAATTTTATGTAACTCATTACACTACAGGGTAGCTTCTTAAGTTGAACTAAAAAAAAAATTGTTCGTTCTGTTAACCAGCTGACGAACGTCAAACCTCAGAAGTCGAAACTTGTGCGAGCAATGGATTAACGAGGCCTCACCTTTTAACGTGCAATTACCCAGCACGGGCTATAATGTTTTTATATGTAGGTACAGCAATTGATTAAAAAAATTTTTAATTCTGGCAAAAACAGGTAGATTGAAAAAAATAATCAAAATACAATGACTTCTAGAAAACAGGCTTAACAATGATGAATTTGTTGGTAGCTGAAGGACTACGCCAGAATAAAGCATAAATGTTTTTTCATGATTTTTAAAATTATTTGAATAACTGATTTGGAACAGATTTTACACTGATGTGGTTCTTTCATACATAGAAACATATTGAATGATTTCACACTGAAATAGTTTTCCGTCAGCATGAATCTTTTAATGTGTTTTCAAATCAATGCTTTCAATGAATGACTTAGAGCAGACGCTACAACTAAACGAATGAACTTTTTAGTGTCTTCTAACATTACTATGATCATTGAATGATTTTACACTGAAATGGTCCATCGGCAGTATGAATTCTTACATGTCTTTTCAAATCATAACATAGAATGAATGACATTGAGTATGAGTACATTTTACACTGAAATTTTTTTTCCGCCAGTATGAATTTTTTCATGGAGTTTCAATTTACCATTTTGGATGAAAGATTTATAGCAGATTTTACACTGAAATGGTTTCTCGCCAGTATGAATTTTTTCATGGATTTTAACATCACTACTTCGAATGAATGATTTGGAGCAAATTTTACACTGAAACGGTTTTTCACCAGAATGCAGTTTTTCATGGTATTTCAAATTACCATTTTGGACAAAAGATTTAGAGCAGATTTTACAGTGAAATGGTTTCTCGCCAGTATGAATTTTTTCATGCTTTTTAAAATCACTACATCGAATAAATGATTTAGAGCAAATGTTACATTGGAAGGGTTTTTCACCAGAGTGAATTTTTTCATGCCTTTTTAAAATAGATTTCCGAGTGAATGATTTGGAGCATAATTTACACTGAAAAGGTTTCTCACCAGTGTGAATTTTTTCATGCATTTTACAATCACTACTTCGAATGAATGATTTAGAGCAAGTGTTACATTGAAAGGGCTTCTCGCCAGTATGAATTTTTTCATGTCTTCTCAAATCACTAATCTGAATATATGATTTAGAGCAAATGTTACATTGGAAGGGTTTTTTACCAGAATGAATTTTTTCATGAGCTTTTAAAACAGATTTCTGAGTGAAAGATTTAGAGCATATTTCACACTGAAAAAATCTTTCCCCAGTGTGAATTCTTTCATGCTTTTTAAAATCACTACTTCGAATGAAAGATTTAGGGCAAGCGTTACATTGAAAGGGTTTTTCACCAGAATGAATTTTTTCATGTGATTTTAAACCAATTTTCCGAGTGAAATATTTAAAACAGATTTCACACTGAAATGGTTTTTCGCTAGTATGAATTTTTTCATGGCTTTTCAAAGTAATACAATTGATAAATGATTCGGAACAGCTATTACATTGAAATGATTTCAAATCAATATGAGTTTGTAAGAAACTATTTCCAACAAATGACTTTGTCTTAGTTTCATTATGAAGTGGGATCTTCAAAGTGTGATTGTTTTCAACAGATTTCACATTAGTTCTTTCATTCAAATTCGTCACGACAATTTTGTCTTCTTCATGAATTCCAGTCCCTCTAATTGAATTCAAATCGTATCCTGAACTGAATATTTCTTTAGTCTCCTCTGTTTTATGTAGCTTTTTGTGGATAACCTCCACTTCCTTATCAATGAACGTTTCTTCCTGGGTTTCAAAAAGAAATATTTCTGAATCTGTAAATAAATAATAGTTATGTGAAACTTACTACACCCCATGTTAATATTTATGATAGGTCTCAAAACATGTATTAGTTTTGAATCAAAACATCATGTGTTTCACTATACAATAGCTTCCTCAGACATGTTTACACCGACTCAATTCTAAGACTTGAAAACTGAGTGAACTAACAAAGACTAACCAATATCTCTGAAAATTGGGATTCCATGCTCTGATTTATTGCCCGTAACAAAAATGGATGAAGCAAAAATTTTTATGTTACGGAAACATGTTGTATTTACAGAGTGGCATTTATAAATAAATGCACTTTGTTTTTAAGGAATAGCGGGTTCTCTTAAGTTGATCTATGAATTCAACTTCATACTAAATTGAATGTTACCTGAGTCGAAGCTAGGTTGTTTCAAATCTTCAGTCATTTCTTCACCTTGCAATGTATTAGACTCATTCTGGCCTTGACAATTACAACAAGATTTCCAACTATCAGGGTTGAACAAATCAGATGGAATAAGCAAACTTCCTCCACACACCTCACAATGTGAGTCTTCCTGTACTTCTTCCAAGCATTTCTCAGATTTCAGATCATGATAAACAATATCAATTCCATCTTCACTTTTGATGTGTTCTGGCTCGAATTCGATCTTTGGGATAATTAACTGGAATGCATCACATTTTTTTTCAGAGATATAAGAGCCCCTTTCATCACCAGCAGATTCCACCTCCTGTTTGATTTGCATTCCATATTCACCAGTAGCCATTAATAAGTGAGATGTTGACAAATTGGATTGGTTTCCAAATATCAAATTTCCGTTTAGCAGTGGTAATAAAGTAATTTTTTTGTAGAGAGATTACGACTTAATTTCTTAAGGTTGATTTGTTATGACAAATGCTTAGATATTTTCCCACAATCTAAAGAATCTTCTTCTTCCTCGCCTTCATTTATTGGCCTCAGCAACAAAGGCTATACGGCCAGTTGGTAACCTGTCATTCTCACATATAGTTAACGTCAGATGCAATATCACAATGTTTTACGTGTTGCATATTTCCATTTGGAAATTTTGGGATTTGATTTGTCACATGATGCCCTGAAGCATTGGCTAAGTCGTTGTCTGATATGCAAAAGTGACGTCACGCCCGGTCCATATTATCATGTCTATGAGGTAACCACTTTCATGCGCATGCCGTGTTGATGGTGCTACTCAAACAACCAACCATACTTTTTTGTATCAACGCCATCAAACATAGAATCCCAAAATATTTGCTTTTACAAGCATTTCATTTTCACAAACGTCAAAACAACCTTCAATGATCATTTACTTATGATTGAAATAAAAAAAATTCATTTCAATTGATGTTGAGAGCACATTTGCCTTACAATATCATATTGAATCATATGAATATATTGAACGAGTAATTCTTTTTTGGAGGAAAATCAGTTTTCTATCGATATTTTTTTGAGTATTTTCACCTTCCATAATCCGAAAAATAATGGAAAACTTTATACAGATATATTATTGTTTGTCTGGTAAAACTAGTGACATAACCCCCTCCCATAACTCATTTTTTCGAAACATAGTTATACTTTGGTGTAAAATTATTTTAATTTGAAATCATATTTTCTCGTTGACATAATTTCATCCATTAGGTTATATCTGTCTTCAAAACCACCTCGTAAGGATGTATCCAAAGAATGGGTGATGGGAGAATGCATAGTCATTAGTAATATTGTTACATATTTATAAGTATATTCTTTCCAATTTCAATATTTGAAGATGTTACGTCATTGACGAATTTTTGTACTAGAGAATAGAGTGAGTTTTCAAAACTAGCGGGAGGTTGGTATTGAAGCAGAATATGAGGTTACGTTGCGTCAGTTTCTGCTTTATTCTGATCCTTATAGCATTGTCTAAGGATAGACAATGCTTATAGTCTGTAAGTGCTGGAAACTTTTTATAAAATACTTGTAACGATGTATAAAATAAAGCTAGGGAATTATTGCATGCATCAATTCAATTCAAATACGTTTATTAGATGATAAGGAATTTACATTAAATATATGTGTAAGTGTTTTTAGAGTGGGTCCTGTTATAGGCTGAAGGGTGAAGAAATTGCATGCATTATGTCTGATTCTAATTGAGGATTTGGAAAATTGTTTCTTCTTCTTTGTCCATTAATGGCTTCAGCTGCCAGGGCAATCCAACCAGGAGTTCCATTCTTATAGAATATTACATCTGACGGATCATTCTATTCTGGCGAATCTTATTAATGAAATCACTACGAATCGGTTATGAATACGACAAAACGCCAGAAAATACTTATGATCTCAAACAATTTTAAATAATTTCACGCTAAAATGTGACTGAATATTGAATGTAGTTTTATTTTGGGCTTTTCTGTGTTTTAAGTTTATAATTGGGAATTTGTAAGAGTAATACGGATGAATATGTGAAATAAATTACTTTCACTCACAGGAAGCACAAGAAACCCCAATAAATAAAAAATTCTCACAGGACTTTGTTGTTTAGGAATGTTGCATGGAGATGAACATTTTGGTAATATTTTAGACTTTTAAAGCATCAAAAGGTCCGCCGCAGGTGAAATTCCTTCAGAAATCTGAAGGAAATCAATTACTTTCGGAGACCAATTTACGTTGAATCGAACGACATTTCTTCTGTGTTGCTTACTATATTTAATTGTGATTAGTGTCGGTTGTCACCTCAGTTATTCCATGCAACCGATTTTGGATTATCTGAGTTAACAGCCTGGAAATAAAACTAAAATATATCATCACTAGCGACAGTCTTACAATACAAACGACAGTATAAATATAATAGAACACATGAAAATATAAAAATACTCCTGAACTGAGTAACAGACATCATCAACCAGACGCATTTTGACCTCTTTTCTGAATTTATTGTACAAATCCCAAGTAATTTGAGAATGGTTCAACAAACTGAAACCAGTCGTAACAAATACGAAAAACTAGTAGAAATCAGACAAAAGTTTTCTTTATCCTATATTCAATACGAATTTCTACAAAATGAGTAGATCAATTGAAAAATTTTTGTATGGTTAGCTGCAGATTGTATTCACTCGTTTTTTGGTACTGTATTCATCATATTATAAAGTAGAAACACATGTATCATAAAAAAGAATTTTGGAAGCTGATTCAGGCTTGACAATACAGATTTCCGAGTGAAAGATTTAGAGTATATTTCATACTGAAAAGGTCTTTCACCAGTGTACATTTTTTTATGCTTCCAATAATTGACTGAGAGGGTTATTCATGAAAATGAATTTTTTCATGTGATTTTAAACCAATTTTCCAAGTGAAATATTTGGAAAAAATTTTACACTGAAATGGTTTTTCGCCAGTGTGAGTTTTTACATGAAATTTCGAGAAATTTCTTTGAGTAAATGATTCAGAGCAAATATTACATGTAAATGGTTTTTCACCCGTATGAATTCTTTCATGCAATTTCAAGTCACTTCTTACTGCGAAAGAATTATTTAGGGCAGATTTCACATTGAAATGGTTTTTCGCCAATATGCATTTTTTCATGTTTTTTCAAAGTACTACATTGATTGAATGATTTGGAGCAGATATTACATTTAAATGGTTTTTCAACAGTATGAATTCTTTCATGCACTTTCATATTACTACTTCGAGAGAATGATTTGGAGCAGATTTTACATTGAAATGGTTTTTTGCCAGTATGAATTTTTTCATGTCTTTTTAAACAGCTTATTTTAATAAATGATTTATAGCATATATTGCACTCAAATAGTTTTTCGCCAGAATGAATTTTTGTATGTAATATCAAATCAGATTTCTGATTGAAAGATTTATAGCATATTTCACACTGAGAAGGCGTTTCATCAGTGTGAATTTTTTCGTGCCTTTTTAAATCAGATTCCCGAGTGAAAGATTTAGAGCATATTCTACACTGAAAAGGTCTTTCACCAGTATGAATTTTTTCATGAATTTTAAAATCACTACTTTGAATGAATGATTTAGAGCAAGTTTTACATTGAAAGAATTTTTCACCAGAATGAATTTTTTCGTGCCTTTTCAAATCAGATTTCCGAGTGAAAGATTTAGAGCATATTTTACACCGAAACAATCTTTCACTGGTGTGAACTTTTTCATGCTTTTTTAAATCACTACTGTGAATGAATGATCTAGGGCAAGTGTTACAATGAAAGGGTTTTTCACCAGAATGAATTTTTTCGTGGCTTCTCAAACCAGATTTCCGAGTGAAACATTTAGAGCATATTTCACACTGAAAAGGTATTTTTGTACTATGAATTTTTTCATGGCTTGTCAAAGTACTGCAATTGATGAATGATTCAGAAGAGATATTACAACGAAATGGTTTCAAGTCAATATGAGTTTGTTCATGACTTTTCAAGTAACTACTTCCAATGAATGACTGATGAAGTGGGATCTTCAAAGTGTGATTGTTTTCAACAGATTTTACATTAGTTCTTTCATTCAAATTCGTCGAGATAATTGTATCTTCTTCATGAATTCTAATCCCGCCAATCAAATTCAAATCGTATCCTGGACTGAATATTTCATCAGTCTCCTCTGTTTTATGTAGCTTTTCGAAATTTTTTTCAAATAACAAATTTTCGTGGATAACCTCCTTTTCTTTACCTGCGAACGTTCTTTTCTGGGATTCAAAAAGAAAAATTTCTGGATCTGTAAAAAAATAATAGCTATGTGAAACTTTTCACACATCATTACACGTTACATTCATAAACATAACATTTTTTCAACTCCCAGATCATAGTATTCACATCATTGGTACCCGAATATAGTTCAAACAATATTTTTCACATGATTGGCTTCTGATACTTTTAAACAAGTTTCGAAAACAAAATTAGGAACGTTCTCAATTAGTCAAGTTTGGTCATGGTTATTACAAGGTAGGTAAAAGGTTCCATGTTTTAACCACTTCTACATGAAAACAGAAAAAAATTACCTGTCATAATGATATCCACATTTACGCAACAAGATTTAGTCAACATCAGTACAAGTTCGATTTTTTTATGGTAGTACTGTTTGTAGTACTCCCACCGCAATGTGGATAATTTTGCACAGGGGGAATTTCATAATGACCACAGAATATGACTGATTATTTGAAATTTATTTCAATAAGTAACCCATTTTTTTATCAAAATATGGATATATGGAGAAAAGTTTTACAACAAATTTGCCATTGTCTACTAAAACTTTAATATTCTTCAATATCATCTCATGTATTGTACATATTCCATGACTCACATACAACTTTCCATAAGACTCTAGAACAGAAGTTCTCAAACTTATTTTGTCTACCGCCCACTTCGAGAATTAATTATTTTCTAGCGCCCCTCAAATTTTTTTACTTTACTACATCTTAA
>WOGR01001534.1:0-19619 GCA_015342045.1 Leptinotarsa lineolata | reverse complement strand
TGAAAGACAGCAAGAACCTTGCAAGGAAGAGAAGCCGTCACAACCAGTACTTGCACTTCCCTACATCAGGAGATCATCGGAAAGGATGAGAAGAATTGGAGGTGGGGCGGAGAGAGGAGATAAGTGATAAGTGAAAAGGAGGGGTTAAGTGAAAGTACTCGAAAGACTCATAAATAGTCATCTTTTGGAGGAATCAGTTCAGTCAAGACGATTGTGGATACTAACAATCGGAACGTCGTGAAGTAACGTGGTTTGAAATTGAATGGTTTGAATTGAATGGATTAATACATTTTTTAATGTATTAATTCATTTCCATTTCATTTTTTCAAGTTTTAACTCGTATTTAATTTAACTGTGAATACTTCTCAGGTTTTTTTGCTGGATATATTCACCATTTCCAGCTATTCTCTTGATTTCTAGTTGTATTGTTTATCTCAGGGATTTCAAATCATTTTATATAATATTAGACAATGGAAGTTCGAACTGATGGAATTCAATCCAGAGAAGGTTCAATCTGACTTTTATAAAGCATCAAAAGATGCTGAGATGTGTAAAGTTTTCTAGTTCGGAACAGTGTTCCAAGCTTTTGAGAAGTAACCTTTCAATTCCAGCGACATGATTGTGCCAACATATATTGATGTCTATTTCAACTCCCAACAAACTTATTGAAGCAGAAAGCGGATTTGTCTGTCCTTACATTATTATATCCGGTTCGAAGACATTTATCTCTCTAGAGAAAACCGATGCTTTGGTTTTTGTGGCATTGACTTGAACCTGGTTACTTTCACTCCAATTTGAAATCACGTCTAGATTCTCATTGGGATATGCAACCTCCTGCTGCCGGTGGAGATGTGCATCCCCAGCTGATGTCCTGGAATCCAAATGGAATGATGAGACAAGTGTGCTTATCAGCAATATATTTGATTCTTGGTTTTTTTCAATGAGTCGTTTATATACAATGAAAACAGGGTTGGAGACAATATGAATCCCTGGGAACCAGATACAATAATATCAGAACAGCCATGTTTGCTTCCTGCTTCGATGAGTTTGTTGGGGGGTCAAAATGGCACAATTATGTCGCTGGAGTTGCGAAGACTGCTTCTTAAAAGATTGTAAGACTGTTCCGTACCAGAAAACTGCACACCTCAGCAACTTTTGATACTTTATAAAGCTAAGATAAGATCTTCTCTGGAGTACTGTACTGTACTCTGGAGTACTGTACTCATGTACTCATGCACATACGCATACCCTGAAGCTGTTGGATTCCATCCAGAAAAGAGTCATCTGCATGATGATTTGTTTTCTTTTTATGTATACCTTCACGGAAGGTGTTCAAGTGACATGGCACATTTGATTCCATCAAGAGCGGTATACATCAGAAATACGCGACGAACTGTGGCTGCTAATTGTTTAGAGGTTCAACTCAGTACACCTAGAACTTCACTGTTTGAGAACTCTTCAATTTGGAGAACTGTGTTTCTGTGTTTCCAGAAGCATTTGATTTCCAGCGATTCAAATCGAACGTGAATCGCTACTTTCGTACAGGCACAGCTCTCAGAGCGCCTGAAGGATTTTCCTGTAGTACTTGTGTTCTCTCCTCAAAAAAATTTTATTAATGACATTTCAAGAGAACAGATTCAATAATGGTGAATGAATAGTTCCTGTTTGTCGTTTGAAAAGGAATTTGAATATTTGCGTTAATTGATTTCCAGATTCTTCAGAAGGTTTTATTGAGTTTCTGTGAAGCAGGGTTATAATATTTCCAACATACCTCCACCAATAAATAATTTTTCGGAAAATTTCATAATTTGAAATAAATATAGCTCAGTGTAACATAAAATATTACCTTCAGTATGGTAATTTTGATGAGAAATCTATTATTGAACTGTATTTTTTGAAACCATCCATTCATTCCACTCGAAATCATGCAATGAATATGTTTTTCCAAACAGTTTGTAATTCCAGCATTGTTTTTCCATTTCATGGGAATAATAGTCAGTGAAGAGAGTAATTGGAAACAGAGCGTGAAACAAGTATGCACAATTATGGAAATTATACTCATTCGAATTTCAATTGAATAATAGATTATGTTTTCGCAGGGTCATGAATAAAAATGAATTTTAATCTAGTTTGGTAATTAGAACTCTACAGGGCTACCAACTTGATGGAGTGGGTTCTGTTTTCGCACCATCCAATTTTCATTTATTCATTATGACTACTTTGTGCTACTGGGAGACTAATTTCAAGCTGCAATTATTATCATCCATTATTCAAAGGAAGAAGAGCACAGACAGAAGCCTGTTTCGAGTTCAAACATAAAATTCCATTAATTGAAGACTGAACCACCACCTAAACAAAAAAAAACATGCAATTACTCCATCTTCATCAGCGGGAAGAATTTGCAAAGTAATATTATTTCGAAACAGAGTTTCCAAATGGAATTATTTTGTTATTACTGACAAATCATATTCAATATTATCACCGTAGATTAGAAGCAACTCAGCTATATTGAATAAAGTTTATTCTGACATTTTCGAAATTCAATTCTGTCTGAAAGTTGTCAGAAAAGACGCTATCAGCTTCTTTAAGAATGATATTGTTTCAAATCATTTCACAGATTCAGTAGTATCATTCAAAAGTTTTCAAATATCTTGTGGTACAAGAATTCGATATTATTCCGGACTGGAAAACTATATTTCAAATGCCACATTTTTGCAACTCTAACTTTTGATATTCATTATCTTGAATGGGATTTTATACTATTGTATTGACAGAAGATACGATTTTCTGGAGCAAAGTAATCTATATTCCTGTATTGAATAGTGAAAATAAAAAACCCATTGGCTTACATATTGCCAATTGCCTCATTTAAACACCAGCACATTCGCCAGAATATTAAATCGTAAGCACATGTTCTTTCGCCAAATTACAGCATCGAGTTTTTGTCATGTGAAATACTGTTGTGTTGCCAATTTGTTAAAGAAAACGGAAGATCTCTGTCTCTGAGTATCGATTTACGTTAACTATCTCCAATAGTAAGATATTTACTTTATAACGTGGATTAAATTTTGAGCAGTCTTTCTAACTTATGGAAACATGTACACCGGCACCTCCGCCAAAATTCATACATACAAATTACATTAAATGTACCTCTTTCAAATACAAAAATATCACGTGAAATTGGTATTGTTAATCGAAGCCTGCTAGAATTTGATAACGACAAGGGTGTAAAGAATTGGGAAAATATCTTAATGTCACTTTAATTTCAATATGGCGAACTGCCCATGATAGCGGACTAGTTTTTATACATCCCCATGGTATGGGTATAAAATCTCTCCTAATGAAAATGGCGGACCACCCAAGATGGCGGCACATATAGAGGTTGTATGTCGAAACGTTCTGAGTACGATTAACCTCAAAAATGTTCAACTTCACGATAGAGGGCAACCTATCGTTCAACTCGATCTTGAAAATCTTTGACATCACGTAAAATATGTATTGTGAAGAATTGGGGGATTCGATTCATTTTGAGAGTACGTTAATGAAAGCTTGGTTTTGGAAATCTATTTTCGATTTTATCTACTCCATTCATCATCTTACCTGCTAAACCGGTATTGAGTAGCAGTACTGTAGAGACCACTAAGAACATATTAGCTGAACGTGAATTCGAATCCTGCGCCTAACATGGCGGCGTTGCTTTTGGGACTTTCACTCTAGAAATCCCAATCCATTGTGCGGTTGTTTCTTCATTTCCGTATTTTGACTACTATTCCCTGTAACAAGGAAATAAATTTCATTACTTCATTATTTATTCATACATGGGTAACATCCAGTTAAAATACATGATACATTAAGAATTTGAAAACGTTTCCACTTGATAACCTTAAAACTGCAAGTGGAAGTATGCAATCCATAGAAATGAATTGAATCTACTAATCAGAAGAGTAAAAAGTGAAAACTACATGAGATAATTTTCAGAAACGAAAATGATGAAAAACATAGGAAATCATTGATGAGAAAACGGATACAAATTCAAAATAATCACTAAGTAGTATATCAAGGGAAAAAATATTGGTATGATTGTTATTCCTGAGCCAACGTTTTTGTTCAGTGAGTATCATTTGACTCTTGCTAGATATCTTATTCCAAAAGGTGAGGCCTGGTTAATCTTCCACACATACAGGTCTTGGCTGTTGTTGATTGCCGTTAAAAAATGGGAAGACGATTCATCCACTGAAATATATGAACGAAAAAAAAAACTACAATTCTTTTTCCTCTTCTTGAATAATTCCCTCATACGTACAATCATGAATCTCAGTGTACTCAGCATTCATAAAATCTGAATTATCTCCAGAATGCATTCTTATATTTCAAAACTGAACTATCAACTATCTATTTCTAATTCATTTTCAACATCGGATTCAATGAAATCATAATCAAATTTATCATTTCCTCAAATCGAAATTCACTTCTATAAGAATTTTCTAGTAACGATACAGAAGTAATAAATGAAACGCAGACATCACTGATTATAAAATCAATATCCAAACGATTAGATGTCACAGAGAATGTTCAGTCTACGCTAGCAGTTATATATCTATGATAATAAATATTCTGCAATGTAGGTGTTTTGATTTGACTGAAAAGATTATTACAGTATTGCTTGTATACAGATAAATATGTTTTGTGACAAAGCGACATTTATGTTGATTACCATTATGAATTCAATGAGGTGATCGAAAGATATTTAACATTGATATTCAATTAGAGAAAATAGTTAATTTTTCAAATAAAATATTTTCAGTATAACAAAACTGTGTTTGTGAATGCCTTGATTAAATATAGTTTATGAAATAGATTATAGGTATATTTTTGTATATAAAAATGTTTTATGAATGAAGGTATTGAAAAAATATGACGCAGTTTTATTCGATACATAACAATAATCAAAAGCATCAAAACATACCGAATGAACAAGAAAGTGAGTGATTTCAGATGAATGGGTAGATGAAAAATACCAGAATATCTACGACAAATCCTGTACTACTCTGTTGAAAAATTAGGTTAGTTTTAATTTTTCCCAAAAAATATTTATCCATCATGGATTTTCCACAAAAAAGTAGCTCAGATATAATACACTTGTGTCAGCGTTTAAAAAATCCTTGAAGCAGTTCTGATATGAATTTTTGGGTATGTCTTCGAGCTCTGTCAGCTATTCGGTTTTTATCTCTTCAATCGTCGCAAAACACCATCTTTTCTTGGGTCTTTTCAATTTTGGAAACATATAAAATTTGTAGGTGAGCAAATCTGGCAAATAAGGTGGCTGATGCATCATTACGGTGTTGTTTTCGGCCAAAAAACTATGAACAAGCCATGACGAGTGAGCAGGTATATTATTGTGATGCAAAAGAGATGAATTGTTTCTCCACAATTCCGGACGTTTTCTCCATATTGCTTCTCGCAAGCAGGGCACAACTTCAAAATAATATTGACAGTATGACTATAGGGCGAGAACTCCTGATGCATTAGGCCACGGTGAATAGAAAAGTTGAAACTGTGAATTTGTTCTAGAGGAGTGTACCAACAGAAGAAAATCGATAATCGAATGTACGTAACCCGCGAAAATAGAACACTCATCTTTTTTTGAACTGCACACTATATATGAAAGACGATATCAAGGAAAAATCAGCTGAGTGGGTATGGACTTTTTTCTTGTTGGAATATTGCTTGCGTTCAGCCAATTCCCGAAGAGAGCAAGAAAAATCTTCCAAATAACTACAGACGAGTTGCTTTGCTATCAGTGATATCGAAAGTCATGGAAAAAGCCGTAAATCAACATACCCTTGAATATTTGGAAGGCTTCAACATCTTGAGCGATCATCGATATAGCTTTCAGAATTAAATATCAAGGTCGCCCGTTGATCTTTGTTTCCGAAAGCCATATTGATGGTCGCTCAAGATGTTAAAGCCTTCCGAATATTCAAGGATATGGTAGTTTACGGATTTCTCCATGATTTTTGATATCACTGATAGCGAAGCGACTGGTCTATAGTTTTTGGAAGATTCTTCTTGCCTTTTTGGGAATAGGCTGAACGCGAGCAATCTACCAACAAGAAGGAAAAACACTATTCTTGTAAGGCAGGTTGAAAAGTTTGCAAAATACTGGTGGGAGTTCATTTGCGCACTTTTTGAGTATGGTGACAGGCACTTCATCAGGACCAGACGCCTTGTTGATATTGAGCTGTTTCAGAATTCACCTGACCAGATGTTGTCGGAAAGTTATTTCTGGCATTGTGGATCTTAGTGTGGGAATAGTGGGTGGTGCCTTTCCCAGAAAATCGACTGTGCAGTGGGACGCAAATTATTTAGCTAGTAGATTTCCCTTTAGTGCTTGTGTTTTGTCTTAAAAAATTATTAAGATTCTTATTATTGACTTTTTTAATGATGATTACTCTGATAGCAGAGCAATACTAGTAGTGACTTACTGAATTTTTATTTTTCCGTGAAGAACAGTCCTTTCTCATTTACGAATAATTATCATTCATTTCCATATTGAAAAAAAAATCTGATGGAATGATATATAACCTTTCTGTACATCAAAATATTTCTTACGAGAAGCCCTTCGTTATTTTTTGGAAAAGCTATGCTACTTATTGAATTGTTTTCATTTATCTCCAGTTGAAGCTGGATATACTTTTTGAGGAGTTTCAGATCTGTGAGTGACTTGCTTCCATTAGAGTATTGAATTTTTTTTTCAATCTCAGTTGTTTTCCGAGAATCATATAAAATGAGATTTCTATCAGCTGTCTTAGTAGGCGCAGATGACATGATTTATAAATTGGTAATATTTTCCAAGTTGCACCTTTATGTTGATGATTCATTATAAGAGTATGGACATATTTTCAGATACAATTGATGTCTCATTTGTAATAATACTCAAGTCAACAGCAAAGGAAACAGAATATAGCAGCTAAAACTGTAGATAACTTGCTTTGTTTCATAAATTGTTCAGTAAACAAATATTTGGTGATAAAATGGAATCTGCATTAAAATCTGTTGATTTTCAAGGGCGTTTTGAATTCATAGCCAGAAATTAACATGTTTTTGCTTTTATACAAAGATGGAGGAATTGATAAAACTCAAAAACTAAGCAACTATTACATGAAAGTCATCATATAAAATATTTGGGGTTCGCTTTAGCAATGATTGCCTTACTTTTTTCAATGTGAGATGCATATTTTTCATGAAATGAATTTCACATTATGTTAAGTCTTGAATCTTACAACTTCTTTTGATAATAATGGAGCATTTCTCCATTTTTATCACAAAAATAATCATAATCATGATTAGGATTTATTTACAGAAGTGATGATTTTATCCGAAATGCCACGATGGTGGCATTTCGAATAAAATTGGTAGAATTTCACCGCTTCGAAAATAAAAAGACTGTAGGATTAAATAAGAGAATCTCGTGAACTTTCCTCATATAAAATCCTTTATGCACGAAAACTCGTTTTCTCTAATGAGACTAGTGGTAGTGAGTACTCGCTGAGCGTGAAATTAATTCAAATATGAAGTCTTGTCGAGTAGTAGTGAATAGAACTGAATCCAATTTTCGAAATAACTTGTTTTTTTCCTGGAGAGACCGACGAGATAGAATATCCTCTGCGGTGACTCAATAATCAACTTCAAAGTATGCTGAAATTCGTGCCCAGAATTTAAATTACTCCAATATTCAAATGTAGAACTTGCTTATTTCAATGCAATTTTGTGAACTTAAGGTTTCTAAAATATTGTCTATCTGGATTATATGATTGTTTCTATTGTTATAGAGAAAAGACTCATCCCCTACGTCGGTAAAATGCTGATGAATATCAATGTTTGTGAAGAAGATAAATGATTTAAGGAAATCAAAATCTCCAGCAAAATGAATTATTTTGTGAATATTCTAAATGGCACTCATTTGAAAAATTATCTCCGTCTATGAACAGAATATGCGATTCAAATTGTGAATTTTGTATAATATTTTGAAGATACCACTGACAAAACATAACGTGCCTTCAAACCCCTGGGAAGTGATGCCTAACCTCTCAAAATATTGTGAGGATATAGTAACGAATCCACCCAAATCCTCCATACAATTTGATGGCAAATAAAAAATTGTCTAGCGATCATTCTCGTTCTTGTTATAGGATGTTCTTTGATTTCCTGTAGCACCGTTTCCTCAATTTTAGCTGTTCTAACACTTTGAGGTCTTTATTTAGATTTTTTACGGATAGTACGAGTTTCCACAAGACGATGATGAATATTGGAAAAGATTCGATTATCTGCGTGATTTTCTATTATTAAATTTTGAAAAAATGAAGATAAATAATAATATTAAAGATAATTCACAGCTAATAGATTTGAATGATAAAGAATCTCAGACGTGAAGAGCGAGTGACATATTTCAGGGCAATTAGACACATTCGTGATTTTTTGTGAATTGACGAAATATGAGATGATTCGAGAGCTGAAGTAAAATCGAGTTTATTACAGTTCTTCAATGATTTTTCAAAAATACAAAGGCTATAATTCATTTTCATTTATCGAACGACTGGGGATACAAACAGAAGAAACCGAAAAACTATCCTCATCCCACATATAGAAGATAGTGAGTGAACAATATATAAACACTGAGTACATCACACTCGTAACGAATATGAGAAAAAATTTCACAATATAACCGATAACTAATAATAGATTGAAATAGATTTCTTCTATTCTTTATATTCTTCTTTTCTTCTGAGGAAAGGTAACCTCAGTTTTTTAATATTATTGCAATAACTATTGGAGGATCTGCCAATCCTGTATGAAGGAGAGTTTCATCAGAAATGGATTTTCAAAATGGGGTGGCGAAAAGGTCATGGTTTCGCAAGTGTTTGCAAGGTGAATTCAATCAGTTTTCTCTGGGTGAGAATTAAAAATCATTCTGAATCCATTATTACTATCAAATCGTGTATTTCATTTACTATTTTAATTGTGTGCTTTCCTACTTGGTATTGAAACCCAATGAGATTTTTATTTCTGGTGAAAGTTATTTTGAGGCACCTATCGTGAGTTAGGTATAGACTATTATTGCCACAGATTTCTGCGTTGTTGAATACAAAGATGAGTCGCAATATCAAAAGTTAAGTTTATAAAATGTAATATAGGAAATAAACAAAAAATCATTTCCTGAGCACAAGTGAGCTCGTCTCACAGACGAACTCAAAACTTGAGTTGAAATATTCGGAACAATAGTGTTGAAGGATACAGTAACCCATCTTGGAAATCTTCCTCATTTTGAAAATTATGAGAGTGAACTTGATTCTTAATATATCCCCGAAGATGAAAGTCTAATGGATTTAGGTCGGGGGACCTAGCAGGCCTGGATGTATCACTATGAGTAGCAATCTATTGTCCTGGGAAGCGACGATTCAAATAATCACAAACAATTCCAGCGTTATGTGCTGGAGCACCATCTCGTTGAAACCAGTAGCTGTGAGTAACCGCTGAAGGCAAATTATCTAGAGCGCCTTCCAAATCATTCACTAACAAATTTATGTACCGCTCTTTCGTTGAATTGTTTTGGTAGATAAAAGGACCAATTACATTCGTACCGAGATGTGTACACGCAGATTTTGCTGTGACCAATAATAAACATTTCATCCATTAAAACTGCCATTGTTGGTGATCTTAGTCTCATCAGACCAAATTAAATTATTTTGAAAGGGAAATTTTCATCGTCTTGGCATTTTCTAGTATATCATTCACAGAAGGTTGTTCGCCTTGCATATTCGCCTGGTCTGAGTCCATGACAATTCCTAAATTTACATGGATGATAGTTATTTTTTCTCAAAATTTTGTTAGCTGTGGATATGGCTACTCCGGTATCATGTTCAATGGTGCGAGTGGATATCACAGGATTTTCAACAGCGGCCTATAACACATCACGCTGACTTTCTTCATTATATTGCTTTTGTCGGGAAACCTCAGGTTTCCTTAATGATCCGTATTCTTTCAAATTGAAAACTTAACGTTTAAATATTGATTAGGCAGGTTTTTGCCTATCTGGATACTCATTAGAGTACGCACGTTCAGCATCAACACAATTTCTTCGGCACAAAAAGTAATATGACAACATATCAAATTTTTCAGTATTCGAAAAGCTACCGTTTTCCATTTTTAACACGAATTAGGTAGGTAACGAGATGTGAAAGTAGGAACAGTGATATGCCAAAAAATTCTACCAAATGATAGTATTATTATGACAACATTATGTGTCATTTTTTTCAGCGCGAACTATCTAAAAATGGAGAAAATCAGGATAAGTGATCACTTTTTTTTCAGCGCGAGAAATGGTTATGAAATCTCATTGTGTGATACGTTGCTGTATTCACAATGAAAAATGGAGTCGTATACAGGGTAGCAAAACTGTGATATATCCCTTCACCAGGAGGAAAAAATTGGACAATTTAACGCCACTTTCCCTCAATGGTGAGGTCATTCCATTTGGAATGGAGGTGAAATATTTTGACATTGTTCTCGATAAAAAACTCACCTGGAACGTTCACTTGGAAAACGTTTTATACAAATCCAAACTGTTCCTATGGACATGTTGAAGGATTTATTATGAAACTTGGAGTTTAGGTCCCAAACAAATCCATTGGATATATGTGATTATTGTTAGACCAATGATAACTTATGGAGCCATTGCCTGGTGGCCGGAAGCTTTACAGATAACGCCTCAGGTGGAGCTCTCTGGCATACAGAGACAGGCTTGTCTGGCTATCTGTAGTGCCATCAGTTCCATACCATCAGCGGCCATAGAGATCCTTCTAGAATTACCTCCTCTCCACATTTTTCTGGAGAGAGAGACTAGATGGACTTCATACAGACATATCGCCAATTGCACGTAGCAATCTAACGCAGAGTTCACTAGACTGCTGGCTGATACTAGAAGTCACAGCATTCTGACTTTATACCTCAACTGTCAACTACGAACTGCCTTATGGAGTACCTTTCCCGAGTAGAGAGGACTGGATCCTCCGGGAGAAGGAAATATCAAGAACAGATAGTTTTTGGTTCACAGATGGATCAGAAATACCTTCAGGCTCTGGTACAGGTGTTTTCAGTAGCAGACCTAGGACAGAAATATCAACCGACTGTGTTCCAAGCAGAAATATTTGTTATTGAATTGTGTGCGGAAAAATAGGTAAAATCCAACCCCACACAAGTCAATGAGAATTTTCTCGGACAGTCAAGCGGCGTTGAAAGCTCCTGGCTCCTACCGACCAACGTCTGAATTGGTAGCGAATTGCCAAAAACGACTCTCCTCAATAGGAAGACTCAACAAATTGTCTCTGGTCTGGATCCCTGGCCACAATGGCCTGGAAGCCAACGAGGCTGTTGACTCCCTTGCAAAGGAGGGTGCTGCAAGTAGTTTCATCGGACCAGAACCTGTCATTGGCATTGCTTCAATCTTTGCCAAACAAACATTGAACATCTGGATGGCAATAAGTTCTAAAGACTTCTGGCAAAATCTTCCAGGATTGGTTCACTTCAAGGCGTTCATTCACCCTTCGAAGCTTGAAACCAAAAAGTTTTTGGACTTTAGTAAGGATGAACTACGATGTCTAACAGGCCTCCTTCTAGGTCACTGCCGTCTGAATCATCATATGCAGAGACTCGGACTGTCAGAAGACAGTGTGTGTCGCCTCTGTTTGGAATATGATGAAACAGTAGAGCATATACTTTGTGCCTGCCCTGCCGTGGACCAAATCAGGTTTTCAGAGTTTGGTAGAACCACACTCTTGCCATCTGACCCGAAAGATCACTCATCATACAAACTAATTAGCTTCGTCAAGAAGCTGGGTTTATTTGGTAGAGTTTGAATAGGTGTGAGCCACAATAAACCCTTGTGGGTTGCGGTGGAGGATAAAATAAACCCACTCACTTTTGACTTAACCTAACCTAACCTGATGTATACAGGGTATACTTTAGTTTCGGCCCATTTGAAAATACAAATTTGATGATGATTTCTAGAAGACGAAACGTCACAGGAGAATTCTGCTTACGTTATCGTTCAGTCTTTGAAAAGTTGTTGTGGCAAAGTGCTATTGGTTTTACATTTCCTCTGAAAATAATGCTAGGAGAAAATAAAAACGAAATTCTCAAATTTCGGTTTTTCTTGGATATCTCTGAAACTACTCAGAGTATCAAAACTTTCTAAATGGCATAATAATAGTCTCATAAATGTGCTACTTCTCTCCAATTCAATTGACCCCGTATCACTTACCGTTTCCAATATCCACATGCTGTTCATTCTTATCTTATAAACAGTGTATAAGCAACCTGTCATCAATTTTTTATGTAGCCTCACAACCTTGAAAATGTGCTTGTTTTTGAGGAACACCTTGTATATTACATTACAGCACATTGAAATTTCCCCATTGTCGGGAATTTGACTCGCCCTATTATCACCCTCATTTTGGTATACAGAAACCAACGGCTTTCGCACCCCAAAACATTGTCGTTAACAGAACAAGAAGGAAAATAAATTTTCCCTGTGCTCATGTTGTCGCGTTGGCCTAATTTGAATGTTGCATGTTTGTTATACCACAAGTTCCTCCTCAGCGGTTATATCACTCGAGGCACACACTTTCCTTGAACAAACGAAGTTATGTCGAGAAATCTACTCAAGTTGTTAATTATTGAGGTGTGAGATTTCTCCGCTTGTGAGAGAAATGGACCGTTGAGAATAATTGCAGAAACACTGTCACAGAATACTGTAATGAACTCTCGGCTCTCTACTTCTTGAATAATATACAACGTGTAAAAAGTGGATAGTTGAAGTCAGCTGAAATTCAGGTTTGTTCAAATGCTCCACGAGGTTCTTATTGTGCTTTGCTTTCATTTGACTATTTTACGTTATAAATTCGGTAGATGATAATATTCACAATATGAGTTGTATTATATTTTTGTGAATCATTCCCTGAAAATAATAACAGCGGCCGCCGCTGGTCATCGTAAATTGTTTGTGACTTGATCAAGATCATGCTCATCTCGATATGCGCTTCGCGATTGTTCTAGTTTTCGCGTCGCTTCGAGATACTTCCAGCGACTTCCCTATCGGCTTCGAGAGACTTCGATTATCATATATAAACACTACCTACACGCGTATCGAGGAAGTCCAGTTGACAGTGTGGTATGAAGTGAGCTAATAAGCCGATATATATTTGAATATTAGTTTACAACGTCAGCCATCCAGATTTACTAGACACCCTCGAGAACATCGAATTCAGAGGGATTACACTTCGATTTATGGAAAGATATCTTGAAGACCGAAAAAAATGCGTAAGAATTGATGATGAAACAAGTACAAACAGAAATTTAAGATATGGGGTCCCCCAGGGAATAGTGCTGGTCCAATTTTGTTTATTCTTTATATCAATTCTCTATTCGACCCACCTATTCCTGTTGAGATAACCTGTTTTGCTGATGATATCGTGTTCTTCTTCAAAAAGGAATTGGAAGATCTTGAAAGAACAAGTGACATATTCATTCCCCGTGATTATAAAATATTCCAGTAGTAAATTGTTCACTGTAAATCTGAAGAAAACCATGTACACACCTTTCACAAGCTACGAATCGAATCTACTTAACTATTGTGGAATTGGTGTGGTGGTAGTGTGCCCGACTCACGATCGGAAGGTCGTGGGTTCGATTCCGGCCTCGACCAGATATTTTTCTCGAGAGAATTTGACTGGTTGAAGTTGGGGTGATTCTGCAACCGTGTTAGGGATCACATGTTAGAAGGTAAGACCTCGTTAGTCCTTAGCTCGCACAAGTTTCTCAACTTCTGAGAGTTGTCGTTCGTATAAGGGCGACAGCTGATTAACGGAAAAACAGATTTTGAACAGATTCATTTGTAAATGTTCGGATATCAGATGATATAGTACAGCTCAAATCAACCAACACAGTTGGATATTTGTAGATTACGCTTGACAGTAACTTGAAGGGAACACGCATATGAATAATCTGACAAAAAATCGAGATATTTGGTATATGAATTCAAATACTTGAAAAACATCCTTAGTCCGAAACATCTTAAAATTGTCTATCATCCATTAGTATAAACACATATTTTGTATGGTATTATCGCATGGGAAGGGGTCACTTATTATTACCTTAAGACCTTAGAGGTACTCCAGAGGGTACTCCAGAGGTACTCCAAGCGACGATCTATGCACTGAAGCTGAACTGATGGACATACGACAAATTTTTGCTCCAACATTACTGGTATACCAACATCATACACGATATAGAATACATCCTATTGACGTACCAAAAATGTCAAAAACTGTTGGACAAAGCAGCTACTCCTAGGTTATATAATGTTTCACCCGCCCATATCAAAGATATAAACGCCCTTACTCTCTTCAAATCTAGAATTGTTGATGTATGTCCTTCAAGTGTTCGTCGTTGAAGTGGGCGTCCATGGGAACTTTTTTGGAGGGATTCTCGGAAGGCTTCTTTTTTGTCCGTTGGGTTGGAGAATGCGTTTCCTTTGATCATTAGGTGGCTTGGGGTTCTTTGCTTTTGTCTTGTTGGTATTTTGAGCTTATTCCAGAATGCCTCACCATCCTTGTAGTAGAGTTTGTTGGTCTCCTCTTCTGGGTGAATAGGTTGATGAGGAAAAATGTCCGTGCGTTTTGTCTATTCCATTCTGTTTTGATAGCAGAGTCCCTGGTTCGTATGTAGGTTCTGTATAGTTTTCGTTTCTTGCGAATTAGGTTCACTAGGGGGTCAGTCTCCTCCAGGATTCTCAAATCCTCATGCTGGATTACAGTGGGTCGACCACTTCGGGGCCCATCTCCGAAGCTGAAGTCTACAGCCCAAAAGCTCAAAAAGTGACCATGCCAAATGATTCAATTAGAATTTGTAGGGAACAATTGGCCGAAAATAGCTCAACAACATCATATAGTGATAAGCTGAAAAGAGGCAAAAAGTGGAATTTGGAAAAAATGAACAGCATCAATGAATAGAGTCCCAAATTCTCAATCGATCAGTATATATCACTATATAGTAGAATAATTATTGATTTATACGGAGCTATAAAAATACATGACATTAAAACGGGAAATGAATTTCTCTTGTGCAACAAAGCTAGTCATCCATCAAAAACATCTCTTCTACCAGTACAAATTATATTATTATCGTACCAAGAAGTTGTTACAGTAAAATTTAAATCACATATACGTATAGTTCGAAATGTCCCAAACAGTTGGGATAAATGAATTTCCTTCATTGTAGGAGGCCTGTTGTGTTGAACGTTATAAAGGGTTCTCAGTTCATAAAGGCTGCTTGAATTATTCGTTTGAGCGTTGGCTAAATGAACAGTCGTGAAATGAGGAATTACTGATGGTGATTTGATTGTTCGATAGTTGAAGGGTGAAACCTGACAAATAAGTGAACTTGTGAAAGTGCAGATCCCAAAATGTTGGTTAAGAGTTGACCAACATTTTGAAGAAGTAACAGAATGATATTCCGGGTGTTTTTCCATGAAATTTTGGAGCTCATTTTGAGAATAAACTTCATATGACGAAATTCCCTGAGAGTTTCAGTTTCAGAACTCTACATGGTGTTGAAAGTTCAAGAGAAGGTGATTGCTGTTGTACAATATGAATGATTTGTCATTGTTTCGAACGAATTCAGTTTCTTTCCTCACCAACTGATACAATTAATTTATTGTGAGATTTTCACTATGAGTGTTTCACAGAAACCACGACACTTTTTTCTCGAAAAATTTCATTGCAATTAGACCTCTGTAGGAGGAAATAGAGTCTGAACAAATGATCACCGTACATTCCAGCCCAAACAGTGGAATTCCCAGTTTGCCTGAAGAGGTTCAATTCGATTTCGGTTTGCAAATATGATTGTATTCAACACAGATGGTGATTACACAATGGAAACTTTAATTGTAGTCACTTCACCTAATTGTAACTAGATTGAACCAAACATTGTAACACATGAATTTTCATTTTATTAAATTTCGTGTGTGTATTATATTGTCAGTGTAGCAGTGGAATAAAGTTGGGTTTGATTGTACAGTGTAGTCAATTATTGTCAAATCCACGGGAAAAACGTAACAGGATTGAACTACTTTCAGTTTTTACTTGAAAAGTATGTCTCTCAACTTCATCAGTTGAAGATATACCAAGTGAGGGAAATATATGGGAACTACAAGAAATCTCGCGAGTCTAGTGACTGGAATGAATAAATCAAATCCTAGATTGAACAACAAGGAATTCAATGGCTTATTTGAATTTGATCTATTTTCCCATTTCCAAGGTAATTTAATATTTTACCTATTTTTCCAATAGGAATACCTATTTTTGATAACGAATTACCAAAAAGATATGAATTTTAGTCAAATGAAGGTCAAAATACCTTTTCCTGAAAGTCTTGCGTTCTTGTAAAAGTACTTCGATGACGTGCTTTGATGAATATTGCGGAAAAAGTGAAAGAAATTACTACATGAATGTATTTTCCATTCAGACTTTGAGTTTTTTAACTCTCTGGAACTCTTGAAATGATTTTTTTTGTTACTTTCATTGCTATATGAATGAATCCTTGTTTTGACAACGTGAAATTTTACTTTTTTCTCGATTCCCATCAAAAAAAAACGAAGTTGAACTTGCAAAGTTGATTGCGATGATATTGAAGATGATATTCTCTAAGGACAGATGAGTTCAGCAAAGTATTCGTGATTTAGTCCACTACCACTAATGAAATCTACAACGGGTATCTTTTCTAATTCAACCAAATAAATCCAGCTCATCAACAGATGCGACAACTTATTTAGTAAGTGATTTTTCAGGTTAGCAGGCAAGATCACTTCATACCCTGAGAACGCCATTATTACAGTGGGTATCGTATCTGACTCGTTATTGGGCTCTCAAACAAAAAAAAAAGAATCCGGGACACGCTTTTGATCACGACAATGTACATCCTTGTATAAATAGTCCACGCTCAATATCATTCCTCATTGGAGGGGAGCAATCCTTTTTGCAAAATTTCAATAGCATAGGATGTTGAGTGGTAGCTCATTTGAAAGGGGGTTTTATTCTCTATTCAACTGTGCAAAGGAGTTGAAATATGCTGTCGCCAAAGATCTGTAGAATAGCCTGCAAGATAACCAGATTTGACTCCTTCAGATTTATTTCTGCGGAGTTACCTGAAATCTGAAGTATCAGGGCTGAAACTGCAGAATAGACTTCATTTTTGTCAGGAGGTGAACGGAAACCTTCTTGAACATTATTGTTATAACAGACAAGGTAAGTAATAGTTCAGTTGACTTCTTTTTTCGTGATGTTTTGCTATTTTCAAACATCGATAACTCAACAAGTAATGAACAAATTTCAACTATTTCACATAGTTGAATGGAGAATAACACATCCTTTCAAATGAGGTACCACCCAACACCCCATGATATTTGACTTTTTCGAAAGGGTTGCTACCCTACGGTAGAAGATAACATTGGGGGTGAACTATCCATACAAAAATGTACACTGTACAAATCAAAAGTAGAAGACTCCAGTGATAAGTCAGATAAGGGGGTAACACTCATATTGCTTATTGCATACATATGACACATTTTCGAAAATTCGTGTCAACTTATTTCCATATTTCGTTTTTTGAAGGTTATTCGAACCCCCTAACAAACTGAGCCCTTCATTTATTCAACTTTCAACCATCCCAATTGTTTTTTGGCTAAGATGGTAGTGATGCCATTCTCAATCCTCTGAGTGTGACTTACAATAAAGCTTTCGAATTGTGAATTCGACAGGGTCGTACTTGCCCATTCGAAAAAATAACATGTTCTGTTAAAATGGAAAAAAATTCAAACTCAAAGTTTTGCAACAAACCACCAACATAAATAATGCAACTTCTGAAGCCTTTATAAACCAACAATTAATTTTCCTGACTTTCCCACTTTTAAATTGAATCCCTACTTCCGTCTTTAATTTTGTTCACTTTCAATGCCTCCTCAAATAATAAAATGAACTGAATTTTACGCTTCGGAATTAGCTGCTATAAAAAAAGTAATTCCACCCCGAAATAGAATCAAAAGTTCACCCTTCAGCCGCGGAACGAATTCATGTCGGATATCAACTTGAGGCAACTAGAAAAGGAATAACCTTGTAGAAATTGCGTCTCCTTCAAAATCTCGCCTTCGCGATATTCCAGGCAGTCGGATAATGGGGTGAATTACTTCGACAACCTATTCTATTGAGGAACGTAACAATGGATTAATGAATACAAAATTGAATGGGATGACTACGGTATTGGATTGTATAAAGTGCAGACGTAATTAGCTGAATCGGATATAATCGGATATAATTTTGGTGAAATATAAGGGGGTGCTTTTACATTTCTTTTAAGAAGTATTTCAATTCTCTATGTAATGATTTCATTTTTTTTCAACCTCGATAATAGGTTGCGGAATTATTGATTTGAATTTGGGACTTGGAATTTATAATGTTTCGGTGATTCAGTCTCTGAGTTTTTGTTTTGTTTCAGGATGCGTGACATGAACTTTCAATTCGATATAGCCCCAGAAAAAAAAATCGAAATAAGCCAAATCCGATGAACGAGCAGGCCATTCCAACGGACCATGCCTATCAATCCACATGCCTGGGTGAATCTGATCCCACCAATCCCTCCCAGGCCTTAAAAATGTGGGAGCGCACCATCGTCTTGGAAAGAACTGAATTCTTGAAGCAGCTGGTAAGCGGTTCATCATGTTCTGAGAGGATAGCGTCTTCAGCACCTCAGTCTACCGCAATCGCGTGATGTGTATGGAGGTTCCTGACACAAGGTGCAGGTTTGATCAATTGGTAGGTCAATACTCAACGGAAGATTGGAAGAATAGCAACATACACTAATGTCGAATTATTAGGACTAAGGACACTCTGACCTACCTCATTTACACGTCATTACGTTTCTATGTCTTCCGAAATATGTAAAGATATTTTTGTTATGAAGTTCTCTTGGGCCGGAATGACGTGATGTTGAGAATGGGTTGAGTAAATTATTGTGTCGAAATCAATGAAAGATTTTGGGCCGTGTTGAATGACAGATCGTACAAGATCGACATAATTTACAATACTATTTCTATTTTGTTCAAAATGATTGAATTGAAAACGAATTCCATTTCGTTATCCAAGTATGGCTGAAAATACCGAAATCTGATTCATTTTACTTCATTACGATGAAATTCAATTTGATCTCACTTTCTATTATTGAAAATTCATGATGCGTATTTGATTAATCAAACGTCAATTCCAGTATTTTTATCTACATTTTATCAGTTTTATCAGAAATGAATGTGGCTTTTGACTTCCGTCAAAAATAAAATTCCTTAAAGGCATAAAATTTGAAAGATGAATAATTTTGGTTTTTCCTTCAAACTTTTTGAAGACGAAGGAAAGGAAAGGAAAGGGAAGGGAAGGGAAGGGAAGGGAAGGGAAGGGAAGGGAAGGAAAAGGAAGGGAAGGGAAGGGAAGGGAAGGGAAGGGAAGGGAGGGGAAGGG
>WOGR01001533.1:0-19623 GCA_015342045.1 Leptinotarsa lineolata | reverse complement strand
ATGACCTTATTGATTTTAAATTTATCTGGGAAAGTGCCCTCTCTTATACATGCATTGAAAAGGCATGTGAGTGGTTCATTAAAAAAAAATTGTTTCTTTTATTATTCTTCTATCAAGGGTATAGACATCAAAGCAATTGGAGTTTTTCAAATCATTGATGGCATTGAAGACCTTGGAGGTGGTCACCGGTTTAAAGAAGAAAGATCCTGCTGAAGAAGGTTTGAGACTAGCATCAAGTGATGATGGGCAAGCAGTATCGTTATTAGAAGAAAGTTGACTAATTATAGTTTCAGCTATAGTGGTAAAAAAGTATTAAATTCATGAGGTGTGATATCATCACAAGTTTAACGAGAGTTATTTTTAGTTTTCTCAAAGTTGATGAGTTTCCAGCTATCTCTGACTTTATTATCTGAGTCACTGATGAATTTATCAAAAGCAGACCTTTTCGATTCCAAAATAGCTTTATGATATACATTGATAACATATTTAAAAATTTGTCTATGGCATTAGTCACGTCATATATTGTTTTTATGGAATGAAATGGTGATTTCCACTATTTACAGACATTTAATAATAATTATTATAGGAAGTAAACTGAGTCACCAGTGGATTTCAACTCTCAAACAGTAGCAGAGTAGCTTGAGAGCCAAAGTAAAAGATCTATTAGAAAACCTTTATACCTAGCAACACTGAAGACGGCGCTTCACTTGTGTCATTTCTTTTTTGTCTGCAGTAGATTTAACCCATTAATGGCCAAAGTTGAGTGAACGCAACTTTTTAAAAAATATTTTTTACTTGTAAAACCGGGCAGTATCTGGCAAATCTAAATTTATAGTAATGTAAACTAAGAGTTTATAAATTAAAAATAAATTTGTGTAACTCAAAATATTAATATATCTGAATATACTAAATTTCTGAATACGCCTAATTTTAGTTATTTACGTACCTCTCTATAAAATATTTTGAAATTTGTTTGGGTTACACAAAAAAAAACATGCAAAAAATTTACTAAATACTTATATACACTCATATTTTCAACATAACCTTGCTGAATTTGTATGAATATAATGGATACGTTTACGCACCTTTGGCTGAAAGCGGTAACAGCTGTGTTTGCAAAATTTGCATGTCTCGACAAGTCTAAACGTAAATAAACATCAGTTGCTTTTGAATGTTAGTACAGTAAAGTACATTATCTCAGTTAAAAGTATATATTAATTTTTGTTTTCTGTGTGGAGATTCATTGGATTGAAAAGTTTATTTATAGTGATTTTTAATTTTTATTTATACTATTTATCCTAGGTTATTTATTAGTAGTACTAGTTCGATTTTTATTATTACAGTCGATTTTCGAAGTGGGAAAGCAAAAGGGCACTAACCACTGCAGAAATGCTTGCTCTATTAGAAGAGGACTCAGACTGCGAAAATGCTGAGTCCATTGATGTTGTTTATGTGCCGCCGGAAACAGATGAAGTTACTGACGAGGAAGACATTGACGAAAATACAGTCGGGGAGGGAAATGGTGCACTTATGAAATACAGCCAAATATAAAAGATAATATAGAAAGCGATAATTCTTAGCGGACGAGCCAAACGCGTCAGAGTAGATACTCAAAAAGGAGCTGTTCTACCCATGTGGGTAAAAACAGAAACACCTACTTATTCTAGTACCCTCCACAAAGTTCTAATCGATGTATTGAAGACATAAAAGCACAGCATATCGCCAAGTCACCTTATGAAATTTTTTCGCAATTTTTTGATAAGGAAGTAATTGATGCTAATGTTTATGTGTGCCAGAATAATCGCCACGATTTTCAAATCAACGAAGTACTTCTGAAAAACTTTATTGGTATTCTTGTTTTATCAGTATATCACACTCTACCACCGACTGATATGTACTGGTCTAAAGAATGAGGATAAAGAAGTGCGTATTGTAAGAGAGTGTATGAGTCGCAACAAATCTCGTTCGATAAAAGAAAATCTGCATTTGTCAGACAATACGAGTCTTAACAAAGACGATGAGTTTTCAAAATTGACTCCTATTTTTGAGATAATAAATAGAAAATTTCTACAATTTGGAATTTTTGCGGAAAATATTTCTATTGATGAAGAAATGGAGCCATATTTCAGCCGCCACTGTTGCAAGATGTTTATACGTGGAAAACCAGTTAGATTTGGATTCAAGCTATAGTGTCTTTGCCCAGACACTGGCTATTTATTCAAACTCATTCCATATGGTGGCAAATCAGAAAAAATTGCAGTGAGGGAAAATCTTACGCCGAACTGTTCACTTGGTGGTTCATACACTTGTGTATGTCAACTCGGAACTTTTAGTGACGCGATGGAATGATAATTCGGTAGCAACAGTTATGACCAATACATGTGAAGTTCTGCCCCTTATGCAAGCCAAGAAGTATAACCGAAAAGAACTCAAAGTTCTTCTTCCCCAGCCACACCAATATAACAAATATATGGGAGGAGTGGACCTCCATGACAATGGTATTGCTAAGTACCGTATCAGAATAAGGAGTAAGAAGTGGTGGTGGCCATTAGCGGAAAAGTAGAAGACAAGCCTGAGCTAGTGATGTTTCATCATATTGGACATATTATACTGAGAGACTCAACCAATTCGCGAAAAAAATGAAGACATTGCAAAAGCAACACAGTTCACTTCTGTAAAAAATGCAAATTGCATCTGCATCCAGATTGTTTTGAAAATTTCCATACAAAAGAATGATATGTTGTCTTTCATGTATTTATCATTATACACCTAGTTTTTATTATCTGTTAAATGTATAGACCTATATGCTACTTTAAGCCACAGGTGCGTATACGCACCCGCGTTTTTTTTTGTCAAAAATAATTTGATATCTTTGTTTATGCTAAATTAGTCTCAATTGATGCTTTTTATGTGTCTTTCAATGAAACCATTCACAAAATTTATTCATTTTTATTGCCTTGGCCTTAAATGGGTTGAATTTCAGACGTCGTAACGAATGGAATACGACACGAGTGGGGCCAAGTAAGTGCAAAACTTGAAAGTAGGTATTAAGATAACTAAGCGAAAATATATTTTATTTTATAGTTCAGATGACGTCACACTCCAGACGAAATTATTCTTGCAGATGCAACTTCAACTGCCGCACAGTTTCATTCTATTCTTCCTAAATGTTCATATTCAATCTATATTGAAGAAATAAAAATGTTTCCATATTGTATCAGTCTCGTTCAGACTTTTTCCTCCATTCCAAATCATGTAACAGAATCCGGAAGTATGAATTATTTACAAATTGATTGACAAATTAGTTCTATATTCAATTCTCTTTTGCGGATCTCATTATCCTTTGTTAACTTGTGTTAATTTGGCATATATCCTATCATATGATACTTGTTCATGAACATGGAAATCATCAATGACAATATAAAAAGAATCGATATCGTTTTTTGATCAGTTGAATAGTTACTGAGGTGATATTTACATACAAATTGAAATGAGAAGTGTCGTGTTGTTGTTCATATCTTGTTTCGTGTCATATTCGATGGTATGTTGCCTTTTCATTTAACTAGAGTAAAAATTTTATCTATCATAATCAGTGGAATTTTTTCATCGGCCTTATTTCAGGATGCCTATTATTTCTGAGTCAGTGAAAATTTTATCAGTTGCAGTAAATGCAAAAGTTTCATTATCCAATGACACTAGTTGAGAACAGCTAGACGAAATTAGAAAATATAAATTTCAGTAGTGGCCTTAAACAGAAAAAAATATTCTTGAAATTGTTCGGTTCAACTACAGTATCTCAACTATTTTTAATATCTGTTGAAGTAATGAGTCTCCTAATAATGATTGGAATAAATGAGAGTACCTAGCTTTGTACAACGCCACTGGGTTGATATTTGATTGTGAAAGCTAGATCATCGTAATTTTGACAAAAATTTTTTCAGTGAAATAGTTGAATTCCTATAAATTTTTAATCCACAAAGTTGGACGGTATATCCAGGAGATATTATGCGTTTACTATGTTATGCTGAGAACGCTTTAAAAATTTGATTTGAGCATACAGTGCTGAAAATTTTTTTCATAAACTAAAATATCAATAATTTCAATGTGTTTTAGCTTTGTCTGTATCAGATGTATTTGTGAAATTGGGTTGTTTTGGATGAAAACCAGTTGAAAATCTCTCATGGCATTATTTGAAATGAAATAAATGTTGAATAGTACTGGGCGATACTTGATAATCCATATTGAAACTCATTAATATAGTTTATTGTATGATTTTCACTATGAAGGGTTTTACAAAAACCACGATACATACAATAAACTGTATTAATGGGTTGAAATAAATGCATTTTTCGATATATAAAGGTGCATTAAAAAATTTTAGTGAATATGATTAACCTTTAAAATGCAATACATGGACATTCAACGGATATCTGGTAGATAACCGGTCTAGTTTTTGCGAATTACGATAGATATTGGACAAACAGATTTAATACAACCATCTCACCATGGAATATGTCATGTACTGAAAGTAATTTGATGAGAAAAATACTGGTATCTAGTTCAATAAATGAGGAATATCCATGACATTTTTTCGGTATCGCATGTCTCTTGATCAAAAAGAAAATATCATTTTCATACTGAATGGAGATTTTGGATAATTAGTTGCCAGATACAAATCATTGGCAAAGAAAAAATGAAATAGATTTCGGAAATAAGTGGCAAATTGTGTTCACATTTTCAATACCAGAAATTTGCATCATCACTACCATTAACCACTTCATAATATTTATTCATATTAGTGTAAAGAAATCAATAAAAAAACGTGATAATTTAAATGAAATAGATTGGGCATAAAAATTTAGGCGCCATGCAGATTTGGAATATGAACAAAAAATTTATCCTGATTATGATAACATAGTGAGTCATCTCAAATTCCGATTGTTTACAACGAGAGGTTCGTGATAAAGAAATAACGTATTAACATTTTGATTTAATTGAGTAATTTTTAAGAAACGGTGGATTCCAGGAAGAAAGATTCGGATAACATTCCAAATTTTATGTAACAGGAATAAAATGATTTGAAAGATTTTCAAAATATTATGAATTCCATAAAAAAATATCCAGAAAATTTTCCAAAGTAATCTCAAAGTTCCAGACTATTTTTATTTTGAAACCTGAAAAATCTTTCTTCGAAATTTCCTTTGTTGATGAAATTCAATCGGCAGATGTATTTTAATGTTGAGTCCTGTCAAACTAAGTATCTAAATTGAGAACAATCAAAGTCCTTCAGCACAATTTATCTTTTGTCAAATATCACAAGAAAAAATATTCTGTCTACTGCATGGAAATTTTCATGTTCCTCAAGTGTACATAAATATGATTTGAAATCAGTTAAATGTTTTGTCATCGAATAATACCCCTCAAGAAAAAACTGTATATAATCCTGAATTAATCAATACCGATTTTTACTGAAAGAAAGTTGTATTGAAACTTCCTTATTCAGAAATGAGCTCATAACAGTTGTATTACAGTGTTATTTAAAATGCATCGAGTGAGAAGATCGAGGTTATTAAATATTAGGTATTTGATTTTTTCTCTTTCAGGAATTTAAAATTTAAATTCTATTTGTGAAGGAGCCAAATTGCCTAAAATATTCGTAAAGGATGTGAAAGGAAGATAACATAAGACCATAATTAATCGTTAACTTATTGAATTGTAACCACTTTGATATTACAGGAAATTTTTCGATTTTTTTAGTTTTTTCCAACTTGATTCCATAAGAAAGATACCGCGGTGGGAGTTGTATACAGGCCACCAACACTGGACTCCCAATTATTTTTTTCTGAACTTGAAGATACTTTCGCCCTATTGATTCCTACGGTTGAACAAGTTATTTGCACTGGAGATTTCAATTACAACTCACTCAATTTAGAAAATAATGCAGTTCAAACATTTATTTCTATTCTAGAAGGTTTCGACCTCTCACAACTAATTGATACTCCTACACGTATTACAGATACCACTGCTACCTTGTTAGATTTGATGATTGTATTGAATAAAGAAACAGTAATTGGTAAGGGGGTGATCGATTGCAATCTATCAGAGTATGAGTTGATATATGTGGTTATTAAATCTGATTACAAAATTGAAAATTCCAAAATAGAAGTTATAACAACTTTAGTTATGATTTATTTCGATACGACTTATCGAGAATACCATTTTTCCATATTTTATACCTAAATAATGTCGATTTGAAGTTTCATTTTTGGTTGATAGTATTATCAGTTTATTTGATTTCCATGCCCCGTTAGTGACCAAAAGATTTACCAAACCCGCTGCACCCTGGCTAACTGAGAATGTGAAAAGGATTATGAAAACTAGAGACAGGGCTTTTCAAAAATTCAAGCAGACTAAACGTAAGATAGACTGGGATTTTTATAGACAGTTAAGAAACTACACGAATCAGGCATTAACGAGGGAAAAAAATTTTGTTTGGTTGATTGTGCTAAAAACCTAGGAGTCATTATGAATGAGAGTCTTCGTTTTGAAAAACATGTGAATGAATGAATTCGCAGAGCATATTTACAGTAGTAGACAATATTTATCAAAGAAAAACAAATCAATGCTTTGTGAGAGCTCGATTTTGTGCAGTTTCAATTTCGCAGATTGTCTATATGGTCCAAATCTCGGTAATCGTAAATATGAAAGCATCACCCATAAACTGGTTGAATATAGATTACCGGATGTTGCTCCATTCTGCAAGCTTATATCATAGTATAATCAAAACTAAAACACCAGAATATCTTTATAATAAAATTGAATTCCTAACTGATGTACATACATTGAACTTGAGATTTAAAGGGCTTTTAACACCCCCATTGCATAAAACACAACAATATGAAAGATCTTACAGTTAAATCAGATCTCGAAAATTTACAATGAAATTCCGAACAGTTTGAAATAGATGACGGTAAATAACTGCAAAAAGAATCTGAAAATGATTTTATTGAACCCCCCTTGATAACCAAGTTAAAATTCTTTTTTTTTTCTAATTTACTTTTCCGTTATATGGCGCCTTATGAGGTTGAGTGGAAGAGCAGCTCAATTGTTTAATTGAACAATATTTTTACATAAATAGAAAGAGCTGAACTCCGCCTATTATGCTAATAATTACATATTTAAGATGACAAAAAATTGTTCGTTATGTAAAATGAAAAATGGAGACGCTATTATTATTATTATTACTTATTATAAAAGATTTGTATCATGTGACAATTAAATGAAAAGTTCATTCTGTTTGCTTACTTTAACTTGAATTTCATTAAGTTAGGTAAGGTTAGGTTTTTAATGCTTTTCTAGTCGTTTTGATTAATTTTTTATCAAACATTTCAAAAAAAATGAACCTTTTTGCACCTCCAGTACAATTTTTTGACTCATCATCCTCTATTATGTCTACTGTTTGTAGACATGTCTGTTGGTCTCTTACCAAGCTTTTTTCCAAAAATCTAATCGTTCCAAAAATCCTAAGAAATAAAGCCCTTTCAAATTTTTATAAAAATACATTATTTACAAAGATACTTCGTTTAATAAAGTTTCATTCCATGTGTCCGTGTTGATAAACTCTCAGATATTTTTCTCGAGAGAATTTACCTAGTTGAAGCTGGAAGGATTCTGCAACCGTGTTATGAATCACACGTTAAAAGGTAAGACCTCGTTAGTCCTCAGCTCGCACAAGTTTCTCAACTTCTTAGATTTGTCAGTAGTATGGGGGCGACAGCTGATTAACAGAAAAACAGATTTTAAACAGATTCAAATGAACCACCTGTCATAAACCCGAACCAACCACCCGGTATAAACTCAAACTGCCTTATTTTTATGAGATCCATCCTGTTGACGGAAACCATTACCATGAAAACATATAGAGCGTCCCATTAAGACAATACAACTTTTTTAAAACATAGCTTTCGTTACTATTGTAATGATATCAATCAAAAATACAATTGAAACTTTAATCTCATCGAAATGTGTTCAACTTATATAACTTTCTGTAGTGATGTTGATTATTTGATTCCATAACTTCCCCTGTAGGTTTGATAAAGACCTGCAAATATAGTGCCTCTAAAAGATTCATTGCCGTTGCGATGTGACGGATACATTCTAATTTTAGGGTGGCACTTTTTCAGCTGACTGAACACAATTTAATGGTTCATTGTCGAATTTTGTTGTTTTCTTAAGCCGGCGCTAACTAATTGGTAATTTATTTACTCAGTAATCGGAGATGGTCGTTTTACACGGTAGATGACAGACCTTTTGACAATACCAGTAGACACATAATTCCGCACTTTGTGGGTGGCCCAGAGGCTGCACATTTGGCTTCTGCCAAAACACACATCCCAGCGTATCTCACTAAAATTATGATTATTCATCAACAGATAAAACTGAAATAAATTACTATGATTGTTATGTATTCACAACTACCCGGGCAAACGTTGTTCTGCCATATATATCATTCCTATAAGATTTCAAATTTGATGCCAAATAAAAAAATAAATGAAAAAGAAAATTTCGTCATTTCTTTTCTGGATAGTGACACTTTAATCACCAAGTGGAATTTTTCACTATCAGATGTACACAAAAATTAGGTAGTGTGAACACAAACACCCTGACACGATAATTTCATACAGTGAGGTCCTCAAGTAACGGATAAGTTTATTTTCTACGTAATTATGAATGCAATTGAAAAATCCTGACAGGTAAATATTTATATATGAAAATGCGCTTTCCCAATAAAATCATTCAACTGCCCCTAAAAAAGTATCATCGGTAACTAATAGACTAGTCGATCTTATCAGGTATTCAACTCGAGGACTGTTTGTTTGTATGAAATAAAATTAATTTTTTTCATTCGATACAAAAATCAAAAAGTGCTATATTGCTGAATAGAGAATTGAAAACCCGTTTGAACGCAGTATCACACGCTACCCTCTTTCATTATTTTTTTACAGGGGGAGCTATTACCACTAAGGAATTGAGGAAACAGTTGAACAATTTCATTGAGATAGTATATTTTCATTTATAAAAATTGTTCTGTTTCAGGATTTCTCATTAGCATTCATAATTACGTTCAAAATGAATTTATCTGTTACTTCAGGACCTCACTGTATATTATGTAATGCAGGTTTCTCAAGTATTGGAACAATAGTCACTTCATCACTACATATTATAAAAAAAGTCCCCCACGCCGCGTCTGTCCGTCTGAATACTATAATCTCAAAAACTACCGAATGAATTTTCGGACGATTTTCACGAGTGATTCAATAGTAAGGTTTGTGTTAATAATTCATTAATATTTTGTGTAAATTGGTTAAAATGATAGTCTAGAGAGCTAGTTACAAAAAGAGCTGTTGATTGCTAAAACGGCTAATTTTTTATGAAAAGCGTAGGTCAAGTAATTTAAAGACTCTGGCTTAAGAGGCACTGAGAAATGTTTTGTCGTTTGAGTGCGTAAGTGGCCCAAAGTTGTAAAGTTTTCAAAATTATGAACCCATCTCTAAAATACCTAAATTTTGTCGGAAAATGATTCAAAACTTAAAGCCAGGAGGGCGCTCAAAAATATTTTGTCGAATCGGCTGGCGCCCACAAAGAAGAAGCAAAAAAACGACCACTATAATGAAGGCCAATTCCACAGCAAGTTGGGTTTGTTATTTATTAAATAAAAGTCAAATACAAGCGTCACTGAGCGCGTATCCATGCATTTTTCGTAAATGAAAACTAAAATTCTCGAAAACTTGTAAATTGGCTTTCGTAATTAATATTTTTGACTTTCAAAAATACCGTGTCAAGTAAGTAGGCGACCAGAGCAAATTCAATCACTGAAATAATAGTCAACTTCACAATAAGTTTACACAATCTGATACAACGATCCTTCTGTGTATTGGTTCTTGGATGGAATGCAAAACGTAGATCCAAAGCGGCTCTTTGAAATGTTGGGTCCAAAAACAATCCATTGTATTTTATAAAATAATTTGAATGGAGCAAACGTTTCTGAAAGTTATCAGCTAATTTTGTTTTGCTTGAAAATTATTAAATGCTCAAAATCACTGAGTGAACTAAATTTATTGAACTTATAAAAACTCATTAAGAAAATAATAAAACATTATTATGAAAATTTCAAGAAGGATTCATACATTTTTTTTTATATTTTAGAATGACCATGAATCATTAGCACTCGGTTCGTCGTAATCTTCACTGTCTTCATCGTAATCCTCGTCTTCTTCACAATTGCATGGCTACGCGCTCACTTGGTTCGTATTTGATCATTTTTTAAAAATCAACTCAATTTTATGTTTCAATTAACGAATCGAACTTGCTGAAAAATTGGCCCTCATTTTAGGAGTCGTTTTTAATGCATGTTCCTTGTGGATGCCGGCCGATTTTACTTTCGAGTTTTGAATCATTTTTTAATGTATTATCAAAATTTAAGCATTTAGGAGAATGGTTTCTTATGAAAACTTTGCAACTCTGGGCAGGCACCCCAGCCAAAGCTTTCAAATTACTTGACATACTTTTTTCCAAAAAAAATGCCATTCAATAGCTTAGACTATGAAGATGTTATCTTTGCATAGAAGAAGGAGAAGAAGAAAGCCAAAACCTTTCTTTCCCAAAAGTAAAATAAAATAAAATTGAAACGAATGTTGAAGTTATTGAAAATACAAAAATTGAAGTGATAAAAAATGAACAAAACTGTAAAAATGCTAATTTGTGAAGAAAACAATTTTTTGTGACATGAAATAATAGTGAATTGAGAATACATTAAAAAATTAGTGAAATGTCAATTAAGTATATACAAACAATAAAAAATGAAGTGAAAATATAGATAGAAAAATCAAACAATTAAAATAAATGATTGGAAATACCAAAAATGATAAAGATAAAGAGTCCAAACCGAGTTACTTCACGACGTTTCGCTTGTTATTATCCACAATCTTTCTTCAGTTAGCACCTAAAGACGTTTGTTTATACTGACAATCCAAACGTCGTGAAGTAACTTAGTTTGAAATCTTTATATTTTTCCCATTTTATTTTTGGTATTTTCTCGTTTATCTCATTGAATTTATCACCATCAAAGGAAACTACTATTTGTTTTACAATTTCATTCGTAATATTTTACTTATTATGTGGTTAACAGTTCCAGTGAAATTTCATATCCAAATATGGATGCATTTGTTTTTTTACAATCACAAGTGGGTTCTCCGAACCCCAAATGCGACAATTTTGTACAGAGCCATCAAAATGAAAATGTGTTTCATCGCTTAGGATACTTTTGATAAAAAAAATCAGCATCTTTTTGTAGAGTTTCAATAATCTATTCTCTCCGCTGAGTACAGTTATTAGGCTAGAATTGTTGTAATAAATGAATTTTATAAGTATTGGGAGCCATACCTTTGGTGAGTGTGCGCTGAAGGGACATGTTGAAATTTGGAATACGACGCCAAATTGATGTTCCTGGATTTTCAGCAGCAGTTTCACACATCACTTCGTTATTGACATTTGAACAGTTTGTTTTTGAATGACCAGTTTGCAACTGATATAGTCTCCCTGAATTTTTCAGTTGGTCTCCTCACAGTTAATGAAGCCGAAACATCATTCCACCCTATTTTGTGTGAAATTTTTGAACTGCGGCCGGCAAACTTTTTTGTGATAATGCTCAACAATGAAGACACGTTGTTTGATCATATAAGGGTCCATTTTTACTAACTGTGAACTGTCAGCTGGCAAATTGTTTTCCAGGGTTGCCAGCTCATTACTGCACAAATGACAGCAAATTCAAATCTTGCGGTGATTCTGGGACACCCTTTATCGGTTGGATAGAAACTGAAATCAAAGTGACTACTGCTTCAGAAACAAATAACATGAAAAAATTCCCCTTCAAAACCCCATCCATTCTTCATATTGTACTTAGTCATCACCTCAAGAAACGACATGGAAGGTATCTTAGTAAATTCAATTCCAGATTTCCTCAAGAACTAGTAGCCAGTTTTAAAAAAGTTTAGCTATCAGCAATTTTGAATATTCTAAGTGAAATGAAAATAAAACGTGAATTCAACCTATGGGTAATTTTATATTTATATCCGCATAATGAAACGAGGCTAGTGAAAATTGATATTATTGATGGTAGCGTTGAAATCCATGGCATTTGCAGGAAATTCTTATCTCTCCACTGCAGATAGCGATGTGGATGACTATAACCGCATGTGAGTTATGGATCTTTTGTGTGCAGTTCAATACATAAATCGGCCTAATGAAATATGAATCATAACTAATTAAAGGCATGCTCGTACGATGGATTTTAAAATGACTAGTTGAAGTTACTTAAGTTTTAAATTAGCAGGATTTGAAGTTATTTCCATTACTTCAGTGACTTTGTCATGATTTCTACCAGTACGGCTTTTGTTTTGATGCGAATGAAGTTTTCTAAATTATTTTTGATATTTCAAAATGATATTATTGTGAGAAAAAAAGGTTTTCGTTTCATACATCCTCAATGATGGACATCCGATGTTTCGGAATGAGACACTTGCCTTATTGCCACTTCAGCACCAATCTGAATAACAGTACAAGACGGAGCATAAAATCACGAATGAGATGAATCTACTCATGTCATCGATGACAGTACGTAATAATATTCATTCGCTTATTTGATTTGATCCCAGTCATATGAATCTTATTTAATTTGTATTCCAAATATTTGTTATGGAATTGAATCAGATATCATCCACAGGATTCCTACACAATATAATATATGATACAGATATTATTCTATCGCCAATTGATTTTAATTTCTCAAACTACTGCTGTCATTAAAAAATGTTGTTGAAATACTGTGTCTTGATACAGTTTGGAAGAATATTACAAGTCTTATCAGCAAATTAGTACATTTTTCGTAGACCAGCTGAGGCTTTTGTTTTGTACAAAAAAAAATTCGGTGAATATCAATTCAAAATTCTGCCTGACTTCGAATTGACTCAAACCCATCAATTTATTACATTTGACAATTCATATGATATAAAACTTTTGTCGCAAGATTTGCCTGTTTAATGTAATGAATTAATGGATTTGATTCAATGTAAAGTTTTTTTGTAATTGTGCTCGAAAATGTAAGTTAATACCCATCTAATGGGAGTGCATATTGAATTGAGAGTGACGTCATGTCATTTTTCGTATTTTTTCAGCAAGCCCTTTCATTTAATATTCATATCACGAAGGTGCATAAAACACTAGGCCACCATATTGGATTCAGAAACACGTCATATTATTTTTAGTATTCTATTCAGCAAACTCTTTAGTTTAATATCCTTAATAATACATCTTCATTTTCCTTTTTGACAAAGTTATGAAATTTGTATAGGAATCATCAAGAAAAGAGATCGGAGACTAGAAACTAGAAGTTCCTGAAAAAAAGGATAATGAAAACTACCTATTTATGCACATAAATTCATCAAAACGATAACAACAGTTTTCAACAAAAAATTTCCTGTTATCTTTTGAAAATATGAATGATTTTAGAATTTTGTATAATATCTGGAAGCAAATTATAGGCACGTAGAGCCATCTGATCGGGTGATTCATAATTTAATTTGTTTTTTTGTCTTGTATCAAGATTGTGCTTATATTTATTCGGTACAAACAACTTATTTCCATTCTCAAAAACAGACAAGCATACGGCAAAAATTGAAAGACTGGGAACAGTTAGGATTTTGAAATTTTCAAATGCATTTCTGCATGAATCAGGGTGACTTATGCCACTAATGATTCGTATGAGTTTTTTCGTGCTATAAAGATATCAGAGCAGCGAGAGAAAAGACCCCAGAAGCACACTCCATATCTCAGTCTGGAATCAACCTGAGCATAGTACGTACAGCCTCAACAGCTGATCAACATTTAAAACCTGCCTAATATTTCGGAACTGATATGAAATGGAGTTAATTGTTTTGATTAGGAACTCACAGTGGTTCCGCCAATTCAAATGTTCATCAATCTGAAGATCTAAAAACTTTAAGCTCGTACATATGGAGTTATATTAAAAAACTAGTGCACCATCTTGGGCGGTCCGCCATATTGAATGAAGAATAGCGTCACTTAGCATTGTCTTCCAAACTAAACGTGTAAGCGAAATTACAGCTCAATCGGATAACTGCATACATACATACTAACAAATATTGCGAGTTTAATGAAAGCTTGTAAAAAACAATGCATTTTATTTATTACTTTTTTGGGCATATAATTTTCTTAGCTTTCTTTAGATGGTTGACGTTTTGGAAAAGTAATCTGTTTACGTTTCCAAAACCCAAAAACTCATATTCAAATTCAAAATATTATATGATACAAAAATAAATTAAGAGAAACATGCCTCAGTTGTATCGCTCGTGGTTGAAATTTTTATTAACAACTTGGTTAAATCGTCAAGGGAGTATAAATTTGACTATCAAATCCTTAATTACCAAATTTTAGTTATTTTAAACACAACTGAAACAGTTTGTGTGACTCAGCATAATCATTATCAATTTAATAAATTATATGCAGTGGGTATAATTGTACTTTTTTGGCTATCATGAAGTGAAAATTCTAACCAGAAACTCGAACAAATTTCAGAAAGATCTCTTAGGGTTTTCATTTTGGATAAATTTGGAGGGAGAATGAAAAAGATATTCATTAGCTACTTTATATACAAACAATGAATGAAAAATATATACAACCAAAGAATAAAAACAGAAAGCCTGCTTTTTGTATGAAATAAAAAGTCTTAAATTTAAAGAACATGACAACAATTGAAATTGTTCAAATATTTGTAAAATATGCAAGTGAAAATTCATAATCTAATGTATTTTTCCATTTCAGTGTTGAGGCCATCAAGTAACACAATGCAGCCAATCCAATGTGATAGGAAACCCTACATAAGCCCTCCACCACCATCGATTCCGTCATCTCTACCGTCACCTCCTGCAGCAAATACACCACACTCATATTATGAGTCATCTGTTAAATATAGTATATAATTGATTTAGTAATTATTTTTTTGTGAAATATACCATAGAATATAATATAATCACGATGTTGTTAGGTAAAAATGAATTAGGGAGAGCAACCGTTCAAAAGCGCCCATGAAGAACTTTTGTGTATTTATTGTAAACGGCCTGTTCTCTATTTCAGTTTGCTCTGATTATTTATTTAATAACATCATCAATTATTGTTTTCATGTACAGCTTTACCATAAAACTTATCGATGACAGAATGCCTGGGTAAACGATAAATGGGATCTCGAAAAAACTGCATATTCTTCCAATTAAAACACTTTTCACACACCAGAACAAAAATACAGTCTCTCGACGCGCGTTCCGCTAACCAAGATAGCTTCATTACGAGATGAATAATACTGATTTTTCTAGCTAAGTTGATGGTTTTTCATTTGCATCTAAATAGACGAATTTCCATGAGGGTCACTGATTTGCTACTTGATTGGTATCTTATATTTACCTGTTTTTTTTACCTAAAATTACTTAACAGTGCCAACATAGGGCTGTCCAAAATAGGACCTTAACTACCGTTCATAGATACTATTCCACATTTTTCTATTTCTAAATTTTTTAAGGCATCTAAAATCTTGTTGCCATGTACCGGTCTCAAAAATTCCAAGCATTTCTCACTTATTCTGTGGTCGTTCTCTTATGGTATTTTGAGCAACACTGGACTGGTCTGTGAAACCGGATATGCGAAACATGTTCCTTGTGCCGTATTAGTTTTATTTTTTTCGCAGTCTTGAGTAATTATATGTGAAAAAACAGGTGAAGGTGAGATATCAAACAGGTAGCAGATGACATTAGAAACAAAAATACTAGGAATTACTTTATTGACTCTGATTATGTAATTGAATATGTTTTCCTCTAGATACATATAAAAATATCAACATAGCCGAAGGAATCAGTGTTAGTCACCTACTGATGATGCTGAATTGGTTAGTGAAATGCTTGTCGAGCAATAGTATTTTTGTTCTGGTGTGAGAAGAGTGTTTTAAATAGATTATTTCACGCCAGAGGTTCCAAATTTCACTTATCAACTTTGTCGGTGGTGCTCTATAATAATAATTTTTTAAGACGATATAGTTCATACCTGGCAATATAAGGGCTTCCTAAGTACATAGAATCATCGACAAACATATTTAACTGTAGGAAGTTCTCAAACTAACTCTCGGTAGTGTCAAGTTTCATGATGTAAAGTATTATTTTCTAAGAGTAATTAGTTTGTACTCGATAAAGTTTGAAACGTCGATAACCTTTTTTTTTTCATGACCATTTTCCCAACTACTTTGTCATTTTAAGTAGTACAATTTATATTTCAGAACATTAAATCGTGAAGGAGTAAAGTATTACAAGTTTAAGCTATTTTGAGCACGTGATGGAGTTGTTTACCATCCTATACATCTCCTAATAGTATGACTAATGATGCTCTTTTTGGCTATTGTAAAAATAATTGAAGTGATAAATCATTCATCAGAATGGTCAACAAATATTGACTAATATTGAATAATATAGATGTTTTTTCCCAGCTCACACTTGCAATCATTTCGTTAAAGTAAATTGTGACATTTTCTATAAAAATAGCAAAGTACAAGAATTTTGATATTTTTGAAATTAGTTAAAAATCGACTGAATTCCACAATATATTTAAATCGGTTGATGAAAATGGGGGTCATATATTTCACAATTTAAAAGGAAAGTCACTAACAAGTATCGAATTGTTGATTATAAACTTCATGCGTCATGAAAAGGTTCATTGTCATGAAGTCTAACAATGACGATGGAATTATTATTTTAAGTTATTCAGAAATTTCGAAATGTACATAGACTCACATAAGTTTAAGTTTTTAGTATTGTTGAAGATACACATTTTCAGATAAATTATTGTTTTTATGTATTTATCTCTTGATAACCTTCAAGCTAGGGTTGAAATCATACAGCTGGAATTACCAAAAATATTTTATTTGAATTTTGAATTTAATTTACGTTTATGTCATCTTTTATTTCTGTACAAAAATATACGTTTTTCCATACATCTAGCATTTCATTTCTAAATCTGTACTTTTTTTATAAGACATCACATCATTCGAAATAAATCGTAACCCAAGTAGAACTTGACTTTTGATGAGACACCGTTATGTGTTCAGTTGCTTCAGAAGAAAAACACGTTCTATTATGTATAATTTCGTTCAATTTTAACTGATTTTGAATCGCCTGAATGGATTTTGAGCTTTCAACAGACATCCCTTCATAAATAATCCTATATTCTTGCATAAAATGTGATGATGAAATGAAGTTAAGACAGATCAGAGGAACCTAAAAGAAACACTTCCCCACACCAAAACCAAAAAACTGTGTTTCGATGTACGTTTTGCTAACCAAGTTAATATATTCGGAAGATGATCTCCAACTATTAGTTCGAAAAAAATATAAAAATAATAATTATGAGAAAGGCAGAATGAAAATTGAATCAAATCTAAATTGCTAATATCAATCCTCGTGTATCTGCTATCCTGTATGGTCCAATCAAAGTGCAACAAATGTGATTTTCTTTTATTCGTTACACCATCAAAATGTGAGTTTTCCCTCAAATTGAAGCACTATTTTAGAATTTACCTGTTTATAAATCTTTTTCATATAACCCCCTATTTTATGTTTGTTGCAACGATAAATATTGTAATTCTAAAATTTTGCAACTATTTTTTAATGAGGCAAAAATAATTTGGACTAGAATATATAAAATGTGTCACTTGTGATTCTTATTAAAGATGTTGTTTACAGAACATACTGAAACTATCATGTAACTGCAACTGAACAAAATACCTAAAAATACATTCTAGAAATGTTCATGTGAGTGCATGTTTTCTACGATGCATACGACTATAATTGTTGCTTATGAAATTTTCTTGTAACAGATACTGGCTGAAATATTTCTGCAAATACTTCAAAACAAACACTGATTGATCCCAGACACCAGAACTGCAACACTCTCTCATCGCGACTTTCACAAACCAAGTTGATGTCTTCAGGAATGAAGTAGACTACTTCATGTGTTTGGCAGCAGTGCTTGTTTTGAATTCACTTCACGCAAGAGTAAGATGATGATGATTATACTTTATTGCTCAAAAAAAATTTTTGTTGACAAAGCTAGTAAATAAATATAAAATAAAATATATAAGTTTTCTATGAATATGAAAATATAGATGGAATATAATGTACACTAAACTGAAGTATGAAAAACACTGGATAAAAAACAACAAACAATGGTTGAAACAAACATACACATAAAACATGCTAGGTCTACTACTCAAAATTTCTTCAATTATTTTTGTGTATTGATTGGTATCAATATTTGTCTCTTCAGAGTAACTCGGCAGATCTATACATCTTCACACCATTGTAAAATAAAGAGTCCTTGACCAGAGAATTGCAAGGGATAGATAATTTTCAATTGTGCTGTATGTTCTGACGAGTTTTATGATGATAGGTGGTAACCTCAAGTTTCACCAGATATTTTTTAATCAAACACACTGTTTCCAGAATTTCCAGAAGAAAAAGCAACAGCCATCAAACATATTTCATCTACATACAGTTGCCTGCATGAGTCACGAGGTTTAGCTTTTCAGAAAGCTCTCTTCTGTAATAGAAATACAGACTCTAGTAAATTAAGGCTACATACACCACGAAAAGTATACCGTACCTAAAGTGAGACTACCAAAGCGTGATAGGCTGTTTAAACGCAGTATAAACTCCCAGTTCTTTAGCAATAACTCTCATTGCATAACAGCCGGTGGGAATTTTACTTTACATACTTTTACTTTTTACTTGCAATAGCAGGACTAAGAGATATTGTTCGATATTTTGAAGGATCATCTACAGAGTTACCTTTATATAAAGTAATAACTATCAACCATTTTATAAAGGATGGAAACCTGCCATTTCTAAATGAAATATTGATTAGTGACACAAAAGTTTTGAGCACTTCCTTCGGAAGATTTTCAATCAATTTGATTGAAATTTCATCATAACCAGATGTTAACTTATTCCTTATATCACTAAAAACTTCAAACAGTTCATCAATATACGTATCATCCACATGAAGAGATTTATTGATTGCAACATTTTCTGAATTATTCAGTGGATCATAAGGTACTACAATATTCAGACTGAGATTCTGTCCAATCGAACAGTAAAATTCATTTATATTGTCCACATTGATTGGTATGACTTTTTATTTTGTGGAAATTCATGATCACTTCAATAAGATGAGTGAAAACACTATTTTGTCTAATTTCAACTATGTTCATTAATTCTCACGACCGGTTTTGGGGTTTAGCCATTATCAAGTAAAACTAACTAAAGTCTATCCAAATCCAAGATAGAGTAAAACAAAACAAAACCGAAGCGTGATGTTCACGTGATCGCCCAGTGTCAGATGGAAAGAGCAGCATTCATTGGTGAATTCGCCTTCTTGGTACGAGTTCGGTACCAGCACAGGGTGTTTGTGTGGCGTGCGTTATAGTATATTGTTTAAAATTGTTTTCCAAGA
>WOGR01001532.1:0-19634 GCA_015342045.1 Leptinotarsa lineolata | reverse complement strand
AAAGGTTGGTTGGTTAACAGGATCAATTTCTTCTTAGAAAAAACAATTGTTTTCTTGCCGACGTTTCGAATTAAATTAAATTCTTCCTCAGGGCTCTGTAACAATGCATTTCTTCCCTGAGGAAGAATATAATTAAATTCGAAACGTCAGCAAACAAAAATTCAAAAGAGTAGTACCTGGTATCCTAGGTATATGACAAGAAGTTCTGATCAAATCTCCAGGTTTCATATTTACGGTTGCCAGAATGTACTTCAATTTATCTCCGCTCGCCACTAAAGCTACATCTGCTGTTCTACAACCATCTTTGATGATTTTTATCACTTTTTCTACTTGAACTTGACCCTCTTCACTTGGACCAACTCTTTTCCAATCAATCCAATGATATTTGTGTTTTATACCTCCTCCAATGCCCTTCACAACCATTCGGCCAGTTTTGGGGTCTCTGCCTCCCAAATTAGTAACGTTTAAAGGTTTGACTGTGTATTCTTCAGGATAGTGAACTATTCGTCGAAATGATTTTCCATGGCCGATTACAGGCTTTTCCACATGTTTTGCTTTATATCTCACAGGGATTAAAGCTTTGGAGCATGTACCAGAAGCGTCTAGTAATGTTAAAAACTCTAACTAAAGTACCCATCTCATTAATTAAATTTTTTGGTTCTTCGAGTTGAACGTCCCAAAAAGTTAGGTTAGGTTAAAGTTAGGTCATTGTTGTCAATCCATAGACTTTATAACCAAGAATAGTATTACCACAGAATAATTTATTCTGTGGTATTACCACAGTATTACTATTCTGTGTTATATAACCACAAAATATTGTTTACTATTTTGTGATATAACCATTGTCTAAGGATAACTATTGAACTGGCAAGTGGCCGACCCGTCACTTGGCTTCTTGATACCGTGCAAACTACATTGAAAAAAGAGATTAAAGATGAGATAGAACATGGCTGAAATTATTTCATCTTTTACAATTTTTCCCTTTGTTCAGTTCACATTTAGGAAGGAACAACTGACTTGGGGTATTTCATCCTTTTCCAATGATTCTTCTATGTTCTCTTTCTAAAGACTAGTGAACTATTTGTTACAGGCATGACATATAAGTTCGTTGATTATGACACGTTTTCTTTTGAACAATAATCTGTGATCACTGATCACTCAACTCAGAAATATAATACACTTGTTCTCTAATCACCTTCTCTTGAAATAGAAGCAGCAGAATACGATCGTGATAAAACCTGTAATTTAGGAAAGCACGCAATTATGGTATTGATAAAAATGCACTTTTCCCTGCAAAATCCAATTTCATTTTAATATGCACTGACGTATGTCTCCTCTATAAAAAAGCTTATTTGACTACATGTCAGAAACGAGCTATTTTTTGTTGGTGTTTTCTAATAGTAGTTGAAACTTCCAACAAGAACTATATTTTTTCCACATTCCTGAATATGAATATGACTTTTCACTAAAACTATAAAAGTACAGATTCATTTAAGTGAAAAGTCTTTTTTGTTCAATATGTCGAAAAAATCATTCCTACTAAGAGTTATCATATCCCCCATATCCCCGTGCGTATGTCTCTAGGGAGATATATAACACAGATAAAATACATATCAGCTATGACATATACCCCTACTGTCTTAAAACTCTAGAGTCCTCCCAAAAAATCTCAGAATTCATTAAATTTTAGTGGTTTTCATTGGTTGTATAAATCCAGCAGAAATTTTCTGTTGGGTTCAAGAACTTGACTTATTCATTAATATATAGGTGAATTCAACAGAAAAATTTCAAAAGGTTGCTTCAACCAATGGTAACGCGTCAACGTTTCGAATGGATATATGAATCCGTCGGATCAATCGGTGGACTCACTGTTGGAATTCACATTTATAAATATGATTTGAGAAAATCGCTGAGCTTGTTCTGAAATAATATCACTATGCAAATATTATGTGAAATGATAACACCACGCAGCTTATGATTTTTGTTTTACAATAGTACTAGTTAATTTTTGTGGCGGCACGTAAAATAGATAAAGAGGATTTTCCGATTCTGACGTCATAAAAATGGATTCTGTAAAAGTCAATACGTAGTAAACCCATTTTAACTTATTGCCTTGACGAGTCACGAGTCGCGAGTCGTCCGCATAGAAACTCGTGACACCTGTACTTTAAAGTCTGTACTACGAAGTTTGATGTTGGAACTTGACACCTGTTGGATTGAAAATGTTTTACTTTTTCATGTTTTACTTTGTGAAAAGTTGGTAGTATATTTCGTATATACATCTCCGATCTCCGCGATTGAAAACGTTAGAAAAGAAGCGAATTTAGTGGTGTGGTGAATGTTAACATAAATTGTTCAAGGAACATTGAAAATTTCATTGAATTGTTGGTGTTGAATTGTGATAAAAACATTCGTGTTTGTGGAACACTGTTATTGGATTATTAACCAACAAGGAACAAAATCATAAGAGGTAAGCAGTGCAGAACACGAGATGTTAGCTGTTATTCCTTGAATGTACAGTACTAGATGTAAAAAAATGAAACGAATTGCCAATAAATACTTTTGGAAATCGCTTTTTTTAAATGAGGTTAACGTGGATTTATTTTGCTGTTGAAATATTTTGAATTTGATGAGTTACAAAGAGATTTTTAATTATGTTGACAAGATAGTTTTAACAGATTCACGCAATATTTTTTCTAATGAAACAATAGATCAACGTGTTATTATTTATTTAATGATCAGAGGCGCGGCAAATTCTTGTTTCTTGACCGAGTCTCGGAGGTAGGGCATGTCATACAATAATAATTATGAACTTGTACCTTTATGAAAAATAGATATATTGAGTAATTCAAGGCCATGGACCAATCGAGAAAGAATGGAGTTCCCATTGAAAATAAACCTGGATTTTTTAACTAGAACTTCTGTTTACCTACAATAATGACGTCAGTTTATCCGAGAATATGGGTAGGTCATCGACTTCCGACTTATTTACAGTGTAACCTAGTTATTCTTGGTCTTTGCCATGGTCTGTACCGATTTCATCTTACGTCAATGGTTTAACTGCTCCTTCAACTGCTGCGTTTTACAAATAACTTACTTTGCAGTTCTGTCTGTCGCGAATATCTTCTTCAAAAATTCGTTTCTATACATTTAAAAAAGCATCAGAGACTGACCAGGTCATGCTTTGATAGACTGTAGACGGACGCCTGAGGCTCTTAATTTCTTAATTAGCCTACTTTCCCATGATTGCTTTGACAGGAAATACCTTAGTTTAAGCACTGTTTCACATATTCATGAATCATTTATTGTGTTTCCTTATTAACTCTTTCATTATTGAATGTATTTTTACATATATCAGGAGAAGAAAAAAAGGTTTAATCTGAGAGTTAATACAGGGAAATTCTTCCTGGTTCTAGAGAGATGCAGATCTTGAAATATGATGATCCATTAATAAAATTTTAGTGAATCTACGAAATTTACAGTAAAAATATTTTTTATGATATTTCACATATTTTTTTTTATTATTATTTGCACCTTAAGCTGCACTTCTAAACCAGTGTGGAAACCTGTTAAAAAATTGCCAGCATGAAAATTGTTAGAAAAGCTAGAAAATATTGGGAAAATTTTAGTGGTGGAAAATATTTTTTAACGATTTCCACTAAAACTAGATCTATTGGGAAAAGTTGAATGTAAAAGTTGTACCCAGATTATAAAAAGAACTACTTGCAACTTCTGCATGAACTATTTTTCAACGAAACCTAAAATTTTTCGAAAAAATCGGAAAAGCCGGTTTTCTGTTTTTAATTTTTTCTCAGAATATTAAGTTTAACGTTTTATTTAGGTGTTGAAAATGGATCCCAAAGTTTTTTTATTAATTATTTTGGAACTTTTGAAGATTGTTATGTAAAATGTTGAACATGAATTTTATCATTAAATATTTTATGGTGTGCAGTTGTGCAATTATACTTCTAGTATATTTTTTAATTGTTCTTATTAAAATAATATGCCTCCATAAATTTTACAAAGAACGCTGAATCTTTCAAATTCGAAGTTAAAATAATTAATATTACATGCGATTCTTTTAACAAATGGAAATAAATGGCCATAATCAACTGAAGTATTTTTTTTTGAGCATGATTGAAATGGAGTAGGCATCACATAAATACGTGATTTTTAATAACCATTCTTTTTCATAATAATAATCATTTCATTACACTTTTGAAGAAAGAAATTAAGTTATATGTATCTTGTAAAGATAAAACTTCTAAAATGTTGCGAAAATATTCTTCTTCGAGAAGAATAGAAATTATAAGTAACGGGAAAGTGAAAAAAACTAGTTTGGCCTACATTTTCATTACGTAGTATGTTTTTTATATCGGAATAGACCCCGAAAAAAAAAGAGAAGGCAAACATGTGTCTACCTGGACTCGGAGGTACCCAAAACTACAGGTAACAATTTTATGGTTTCTGGTACACCTTATATTTGCACCACCCTAATGCTGTTACATTTTTATTCTTTATCTGAAAACATAATCTTAGGAAAAGAACCTTATTTTAATTTCAATTTGATTAGCTTGATTAGTCTGGTGTAGCAAAATTTATGTACACAATATAATAGAACTTTTCTCTCACACTCATTCAATAATGTATTCTGGTGTTTTAATTTTTTAAAGACCTTTTAGGGTATAATTCTTGAAAAAAATGCGTACCTATAGACAAAAATGTAGACCTATTATATATATGGATGAAACGTTCATTCACGCTACACACAAGCGAGTTTCGGCCATTTTTCTGTACGAATTTAAATTGAACCATAGTGCTGCAGAAACAGTCTGAAGAATGAACCTGATTAATGGAAAAAACCCTTTCAATTCATTATTGCCAGATCAAATAGGAAACTATTTAATAATTAATTTTACGTAACTTTGTGGTTTGATATAATAATTGTGTTTGATTCCTATGAGAAATATGTAATTCTCGTGACTCTTTTGCAATTTTTTGTGTGCTGTAAAATCATCGAAACCCGTTTTATACACGCCATTCTGAATCCAATGAGCTCTGGCTCGTATTTTTAGTAGCTAAATGTTAGGTTAGGATACTAGTAACAGTCTCTTTTTGGATTAAAATTTTCGATACTTTCCATTAAAAAAAACTGGCTTACAAGTGAAAGTTGCTTTCGTCGCTCCTAGAAAGATGAACTTTGAATGAACGTTTCAACATTCATATTATTCATTTTTATGCTAATTTGACTTGTTTCCACTTCGATTCTACAACATTTTGAATCATGAGATTGTTATTTCGCCGTTCTGAGTAAATTCTATTACTCTTTTCAGGGTCGTATGCTTCGAGAATAACAATCGACTTGTTTTCACTAAATTGAGAAATGATTCCAACAACTTTAAAGAGAACGAGGATTTTTATTATCCAAGAAAGTTTATTTTTCAACATAGGTGATTGTGAGAACCTCTCAGCAAACTTAGGACGGGTTGTAGAATGATGTTATCGAAATAACTTGTCGCTAAATCCGGATAGATGTAAAGTCATGTCCTACAGTTTGAAAACGAACATCCTAATCTCTGATTATTCGATAGAGAGCGTTTCCCTTGAGAGACAAGAAACATTTACTGATCTTGGAGTCACATTTGACACTGCACCATCATTTAATAATGTTATAACCTTCTCCTGTCGTATGTATGGATTAATTGCACGTAACAGTAGTAATCTTAAAGAAACTCCGACCTTAAAATCTGTATTCTATGCTTTCATAACATCAAAGTTAGAATACGCCTCAGTTGTGTGGAGCCCCTTTTACCAAAATATCATAGATATAAACTATAAGCAATTCAACGACGATTTTTAAAACTGCTGAGCCTAAAAACTGATGGCAGAGTATTGTAAATAAATAAATGAATACTCAACTGATAACGTCGGAACGTTGGAAAAAAATAGAAAAAAGTCGACGTAATAATTTTTTTCAATTTTCTAAGTTGATAATTTTTCAACTATTGAAAATTGATATTTGCGAACTGCCGAAAAGTCGACATTTCATAAATTGGATAATTTCAGTTAACATTTCTCATGATTTCAGTAAATAGTTGACTGATAACGTTGAAACGTTTGAAAAGTAGAAAAATAGTCGACGTATTCATTTTTTTCTTCAATTTGTAAGGTAAACAGGATGTATACGTATCTACAGTTCTCAAATGCACACAATGACAGGTTGAGCAATAAGTTGGGCAGATATAATCGGGACCATAAATACACAATTAACTTATATCCTTCATTAATGCCTACTACAATTATGAAATGCGTATTGTTATTTTCCATTCGGGTCATTGAAATCGAAGATGATATTCATATTGTTACGTAATCATAGGTCAAATAATCTGTTGTATTTCAACAATTTTATATATTAATTCAAATTCACAACGTTACACTGTTTTGAATAATCTTTATTGTTATTTCTCGCATGGGTCATTCTTATTTTCAACGAAAAACTGTTCCTGACGTATAAACATAGTGTATAATCACCCGCTAAAATTAGATTGAAGATACCACTCTATTCTTCAAATAACTTATGAAAATAGTCACATTCATAACTTTTATTAAAAAATATAGATTGACATTTACGACATTTGAAATATTGTGTGGTAATGTATTTTCTGCGTTATACTATCTTGTTCTTCGGTATAATTTTGTGTATTATTATTTTTCCGGGCGGTAAAGAAGATTATGTTCTTTATTTTCAAGATGATGTGCAAAATTTTGTTAACAAATACTGCTAATGTTGTGATTGTTTTTTGTGTAACCATCATGATTTTATAATTTGATTTTGACCAACACTAGCTTCTATTTCAGTCTAGAAATACTTATTCCAAACAGTTTATCAAAATAATTTTATAAAATTTTTGTGAACCCGTCTTGTATTGTACGTTCCTTGGATTTCGTCGAGCATACCATATCACAACTGTGGTTACACAATATTTGATGTAATTATTTATATCTACTTTCACCTATTATATGTATAAGTTATGCAGGATTTATCTTAAATCGTGTAAATCAACTAACAATAAAGATCAAATAAATTTGTCGTTATGCAAGCTACAGTTCCAGATCGTCACAAACATAGGAGTTGAAACCATATAAATTATGCTTCGTCGTTTGTGACAGTTTCTGTTCAAAACCTGTTTTTCCGTTAATCAGCTGCCACCCCCATACGTGTTTTTATTCATCAATTTATATTTTATCCCCTTCAAAGTAGCCCTCCCAACGTTCTTACAATCCCCCCTTCCAATCTTGGGAACAGGAAAAAGTCGCAGGGTGGCAAACCTGGTGAATATGGTGGCTTAGGTATGAGGCATTTTTGCCATAAAATTACGAACAAGTCATGACGAGTGAGCAGGTGCATTATCGTGATTCCAAAGCCACGAATTGTTTTCCCACAATACCGGATATTTTCTGTGTATTGCTTCTCGCAAACGGCGCATAACTTTAGAGTACAATCGCCGTATGTCACTGTCAACATTGCAATTGTTTTGAGGCACTCAATTCGATTTTTTACACAAATTCTTTGATCCATTTTTTTCGATAGCTGAAAATCGCCAAACACGCAAAACAATTTGGCATAAAGCCCTATGTTCGACCTGCTCAATGGGTCGAAATTTCGAGAAGGGCATTAGGTATTTTTTTAATCGGAAAAGTGGGTAGCTCATTCGATTCGGGCATATTTCAAACTCCTATATACCAAGTTTCAGCCCAATATTTTATACAGTGCGTTAGTTATATGACGACAAATTCCCAAATTCATAGTTTTTTGACTGACCCTGTATGATAAACTGTACACTTCAAAGGAAAGGTAAAGCAGCCATTGAAATGAGAAACGTACGAAATATTCAAATACCACGTTCTATCATCTTAACAGGTACAGATGTCCCTAGTTCAACCAAAAATCAAAAGTTGAAAATGTTTTATCCATATCGTTCGATTATTTTGGTATAATAAATAGTCAATCAACGATTGTAAAGGTACCCTTTCATATGCTCTTTTTAGATATTTTTCGTCGTAACCCCGTGACAGATTTTGAAATTATTTGGCGAGTTTTCAAAATTTCAACTTAGTCGAGTCAGTGTCCAGTCAGAATTTCAGGTACTGGGCAAGGGGGAATCTACACTGGATGATAAATGCAAAAAGACAATATTCACAAAAAATTAATGTCCGGGAATATTCAAAAACCGTATATTAGATCCAGTGTTTTTAAAAAACGCACTAAACGGTGGAGGATTTTATAATTTTTTAACAACCAAATTCTTGGATTCCATGGAAGAACTAAGCATTGAAGAACACAGAAATGTTATATTTCAGCTGGACGGTGTCTCCATTCACAATGTGATTGCTGTGCGGCAATATCTTGATGAAAAATTGCAAGGAACAGCTCTTTTATTTCTTGGCCCCTTCGATCACCAAACCTGACTCCATTAGATTTTTTCTGTGGGGATATTCGAAAGAAAGTGTTTACAGAAATATACCACGAAATTTGAACGAATTAAAGGAGAGAACAAGGCAAAAGTGTGGTGTGGTGGCTACCGCAGTTGCAGTCCTTGGAATTTTCTTTTGATCATTGTTGTTGATGTTTTGGAATGTGCCAGACCTTTGCTCGATGTTTATTCAAACATTTACCTTAACCGGTACTGCCTGAACATCTGGACCTAATGTTTCTCGTTCTCATGGAAAGTTTGGTGTCGTATATACCAGATCTTCAACGTATTTCTGTCGAAGGGAACGACCCCTTGTATATTTTAATCAAAACACCGCCTGGAATTCCGTGTTAAAATAAATCTGCGGCGGAAATGTTCACCGTCATCCCCTGTGCACATGGCCCCCGGTTAGTGAACTACAACATCTTGAACGTTTGGCAGTGAGTTTTGTGTGATAATTGAAACAATGAGGATTTATAGGTACTCGTATAAAAGTATTGTTGGTAAGTGAATCGAAATATAACCTCCCTACCCTAAGAAACTAGACTATCTGGGTGATTTTTTGAACGCTCGTTAGAATTGTTCGGAAAGAATGGAAAATAGTTATGTACAATTTTTCAAGGCTGGTTCTCCTGTTTTTTCCTTGATTTTTTCAGGGTTTTTTGATAATATACAGGGTAATTCAAATTCAACCCCCACCGTTGGGATCTCCTAAAATATAGGAGATACGTCGAAGCTCAAATTGGGTCAAAGTTGCGTTTTTTGTGCTCAAAAAATACTGTTTTGAGACTTGGAAAATTCCGAGTATTTCCGGAAATATTAGGAAAAAACTGAAAATCGGAATTTTCGTTTTTATTTTTTTCCAGCGTTATTTGACAACATAGCTCAAAACCAAAACCACATTTTCGTTGATACTTTTTTTCAACTACACGTTTTCATGTTCAGATTTACTATCCGACGTTTCGTCTTCTGGCAATCGTCATCAACTTTTTTTTCTATTATGGGCGCCGTATTGTTTCTTTATACAGAAAAATAGTGATTCTCATTCTGATTCAATTGATGTATAATTTGTTGACTGTAAGGTCAGGTGACCTTGCCGGCCACTTCACTGGTCAAGAATTTTCTAACCACCTATTAGGAAATCTTTGGTGTAAATATTTGCAAACTGCTCTTTTGTTTCTTTTGTTGTGTTGGGGAGCCCCCTCATGCTGAAACCAGCTGCTGGTATAACGTATCCATATATTCTTCGAATTCGTTCAAATTCAAGCCCACACATTCAAGCGAAACCGAACTTGTGGTCTGACTTCTCTGAAGAGTCGTGCTGGATTATTTCCACTCCAAATGTGCTCATTATTTCTATTAAAAACACCACAGTTTGAAAAAGTACTTTCTTCGGTCCAAATAATGTTTTTCAAGAAGTTTGTAGGGTCTACCCTATTCGAGAGCCAGCTACAAAATTCCATCCTTCTTTCAGGATGTAATTTTTGTGAAATATGTATCTTATAAGTATTTGTGCAAACCTGTGTTGATTTAGCAAAATTTTTCGATAGGGTCATGACCATCTCAGATGATTCTACATGAATGAGGAGCACTATTTTCCTGTATAAAAAAAATAATATCGCGTCCATAGTAGAAAAAAACTTGATGATGATTGCCAGAAGACGAAACGGCGGATAGTAAATCTGAACATGAAGAAACAAGAAAAATTTTCAGTTTTTTCCGGATATTTCCGGAAATACTCTGAATTTTCCAGTTCGAAAACAGTATTTTGTTGAGCACAAGAAGACGCAACTTTGCCCCAATTTAAGCTACGACGTATCTCCTGTAGTTTAGGAGATCGCAATGGTGGGGGTCGAATTTGGATTACCCTGTATAGGCACGTCTAGCTGATTCTACTTGCTTCCCGTTGTCAGGAGAAGTATAATCGTTGAATGGGCAAAATCGTAAGAAGATGTATCATGTATCTTCATGCCCAGTTGGTGCATCTACTTGTGAGAAAATAGAATAATATCTGAATGCAAACATATTCGTAGCAATAACTTTGTTCATTGAAATTCCGTTTTTGAGTTTGTGCTGGTACTTCCCACAAAAATCTTCTTCCACCTCTATTTCAGTATTAGGAGAATACTATTTTGGTCTACGAGCTTTCTATTCTCTTTGTATTCCATGCTAGGTCCCTTTTTGAGATAAACCCTTGCATATACTCTTATTTATATTTTTCTAGCATCTTCGGAAATAGATGAGTGACTTTATACCACTCTACTAATGATGCCAAAAAATGAAAAGCATTAAAAAAGCTCTCGTGGAATCACCCTTCTTAAATTAACCTGCTCTCTTTGGATATTGAAGCCGGTTGTAGTTTGAAAATCTAATCTTATATGAAAACCTGTCCGTTTCTGACCCAAACGGGTTCTTTCTCGTTTCGTATATGCGGTGGAACTCTGATGAAAGAAGCACTGACAAGGATTAGGATTCTGGTAATGGTCTGTAGGGATCACTCCACTTTTTTCAACAAACTTCTGTTACTGGACTAACGAGAAGTAACTAAAAAAATTTAATTTGCGAGGAAACTCACACAGTTGCCATTTTAGTATTAGCCAGTTGAGGCATTTGTCAGAAACGTTGGTATATTAGAATATTCCGAATTGCATTTCGAAATTTTTACTTTATCAGCAAACCTAGAATCAATGAGGCTGGTAAGCAGATCATTTCTGAATCTCTGGTTGTGTGTTTTTTTTCAAATCGAAGTAAGTAGGCAAGAGTTTTAGAGGTACCTGTTGTGGTAGCATCTTTGTAGTACCAAGGGTTATGTAAGAAGTTCTTTGGATTAAAGTGTGACCCCAGCACCTTCAGGAGCACATTCCGATGCATTATCAGAGTTGAATCAAACTCTCATCCAGGGGCAAATTCGGAAATGGTATCAAAGGTCCGACCACAGCATATGGAAAGGCCGCGGCGTTCACCACTAATTTCACAAATGACAAAAGTATTTCACTCAGCGGCAAGTGAATAAGAATAGTTTTCTCTCAATTAATTACAGATTAAGTCGGTTTTCCTCCAGTGGCTTCCATGGATACTTGGTATGAGCAGACCAGGCAAGAAGATAACCCGAAAAACCATCCTGATGAACAGCAGGATGAAGGAACTGGAATTGAAAGAGCGGTCTTCCAAAAGCCTGTTGGCTAACGTTTTAGACATCGACGACGACTTCAGGAACGTATCGGGCGCCACCAGCGGCGGAAACAACTCCACAATAACGACGAACCTCGGCGCAGGTTTCGTGAGGCATCCTACCACAATAGAGGACACGACGATACCTGGATCAGGGGGACAACGTGATCTACAACACATTCTCCGGGAGCTGCAATTCATCACGAACCGAATGAAGAAAGCCGACGAAGAGGCCGAAGTTATAAGTGATTGGAAATTCGCGGCGATGGTCGTCGACAGGTTTTGCCTCATTATTTTCACTATGTTCACGATAATCGCAACAGTCGCAGTGCTGCTTTCAGCACCTCATATAATAGTTCAATAGGACTAGGAGAAGGCATAGGCCAAGTAACCGCCAATCCGGACGCCGATTGAGACTTTGAACGTTTACTGTGATAAAACAGCAGATGTGTCGGCAGTTCGGCACAATAGCAATGTGCAAATGTGCCTTTTCTGTGGAACATTCACAAGCTGTTGAAAAACTAAAAGGCAGGCACCTATGTGCACGATATTGCTAATCGCTGCACTGTACACTGTACTGCTGTGGGGCCGTTGGACACTCCATCTGTCAAAATGTATTTTCACTGGCAATTGTTATTTTCGTCGTAACGTTTTCGGCGACATTGAACGGACTTTGGACATGCACTTGTGTCCTGTCATTCACTCGCTATATTAACTAATTTAGGGGAGGTATTCTCTAACTTATACGAACATGTTTATGAGCGGGGTGATATACAAAGTTCATATCTACCAGTTACTCGTTGCTGATTTGGTGACTTACATCACAATATTGGTTGTACCATTGCTGCTTATCTCTCTATCTCTATCCATGAATACATATCAATTGTTGGCGATTTATCATTCTAGGAGCTAGCATCAATTTTGAGGAGCAGCTGGTAAAATCTTTCCGATTCTCTCAGTGTGGTGTTGAGAAAAATTCAAGGCAAGGAATTACTGATCCTTGGCGATATGCAAAAAATACGACCTCACTGCCAAAAATGACAAATTGAGCAGCCACTATCATTAGAGGGTATACAGTTAATTCAAAGTATATGAACATATGCTTTGCATTGCATTCCCGTCAATAGGATACAAGTCTTCAGTAGCCACAACTTGAAAATCTCAGATGACCATCTGAAGAGGTTTATGCTCTGAGGTTCTTTCACGTCATCAAAACTAAGATAAAGTCAAGCACTGCTAATTTGCTCATTTCGATCCAGGAATTACTTTTGATCCCATTTTTACACAAGCTGAAGGATATTGGTAAATATATTTCTATCAAGGTTCAGACCTTTATATAACTTTGTGTCGTCAGGAAATAGTGACATGTATGTCTGAGATCAGAGGTGCAAAAGGTACATTGTAAGACCACTGCTAGTGGCGACAAATTCACAAATAACTGATAGTTTAGATTAGGTCAGAAGTGAGTGGGTCTATTCGACCCTGCACCGCAACCCACAAGGGTTTATTGTGGCCCAAGCCTATAAAAACTCTACCAAATAAATCCAGCACCATAACGAAGCCGATTAGTTTGTATGGTGAATGATCTTTCAGGTCAGATGGTTAGAGTGTGGTTCTACCAAACTCTGAAAACGTGATTCGGTTCGCAGCAGAGCAGGCACAAAGTATATGCTCTGCTGTTTCATCATTTTCCAAACATAGGCGACACACACTGTCTTTCGAAAGCCCGAGTCTCTGCATATGATGATTCAGACGGACAGTGACCTGTGAAGAGGCCTGTTAGACATCGTAGTTCATCTCTACTAAAGTCCAACATTATTCCACATAAAATAAACTATATATCACTTTTTTTGATCCCGCAGATTTCAAAGAGTTCATAGATGGGCCATACACGTGAAACTAGCAACATAGCCTGAATGTTACCTGCTGGTCAATTGATCAATTCTCATCTATACTTCATGCCCAAATAGAATCGGTACCGTATTAATAGTTACCCCCAAAATTGACGCTCTCCTAGGAAATGTAAGAGTTTGTTTGGAGATATTCACTTCAGGCGTAGTCACTTAGATACACATATATGCCCATTTGGTGCCCAATATCAAGAGGAACCTTGAAGTGAATTATCTTTTTTTGAAGAAGTCAGAAGCTTCGGTCAGCTCCACAACCTATTGGGATCAAATGATTCTGACATGGCTGTGATAACGGTGATTTTGCTGGATGATAAGTGGAGAATATAGTGAATTCCCCGATTCTTCAAACCCATCAAAAAGACGAACGTGTGGCACAAATGAGCACCATTTAAAATCTAACCGCAATACCAGTTAGTAATTCAGCATTTGATGGAAATTTCAACAGAATCGAAGAACTTTCTATTTGTACTAGACAAGGCAATGATGAGTGAGGTTAGGAATCTTGATTAACAGATAGTAGATTGCAGCAATGCAGAACAAATGAAATGTAGCCATCATCTCGAAAGCATCCATTTGTCTTCAATATAAACATAAAATCAGCTCGTGTGAATTGGAGAATCACCCCGAGTACTAAGTACTACTTATTCAGTACTAAGTGCAAGTAGCATAGTTAGTAGAGTATCATTAGTTCGAGGTACACACGTGTCTGCCTTTTGTTCGCCCATTGATAAAAAAAAGGTGTCCACCTGCATTAAACCTATTGTGATGAACTTCGCATTTTAATAATTGAAGTTAAATATATGATAAGTTATATAGAGTTAATAGTATATCAATAATGGTGTATAAGATAGACTGGGAATCGAAATAATTTCACTGGCTCAACATTTCAAAAAAAATGTTCTTACCTGCAGAATCATCATCGGTTCAGAGTTTTTTGAACTTCGACGTTTCGCGATCATCTCAAATAGTTGTGTTACCGCTCGTGCTCACTGATTGAGTTTTCAGCAGGAGCAGGACCAATAAAATGTCTTGATGATGCTCTTTGAGATGATAGCGAAACGTCGGCCTCTGAACGGATGAATACCCGGAAAAATAAATCCCTTCTCAATTGTGGGTAGCTCGTTTGCTATCCAATCCTCACAAGTTTTTGTGGCAGGTCACTGTTTCCTTTGGAGGAATTGAATAGTGTGATTTGTTTGACAAAAATTTTTAAAAACTCAATAAAGAGTCACTTCTTGAAACATACCTACAGTGCAAATTCGATAATAAGTACATAATTAGGAATTTTCATTTCGATTTATGATCATACTCGAAAATGACTATTGCAGATTCCACTTATTGTACAACTCTACAATCGATGAATACGATCATATCCGAATCAGTTCGTCATTAAAATGTTTCAAGACTTTGTCAGTTCCTCCAGAAATTTACTACTGGATGTGAAAGATTTTTCAGAAATAGTGTCGACCGAGAAGAATATTTCGATTATCAGTGAATTAGAAACACCCTGTCAATAACCTTGACGTGATTGAAAAGCGTTCGTTTTATATATCCGAACTTACGACCGGCGTGTCATATCGGCCTTGTAGTATGTCTGGACTGAAACAGTTTTTTTTAAATCTCAGTTTGCTGTATTTTGTGATCATATGTGAGATTTTACGGCAAGAAAGAGGTGATTCTTGTGGTCTGAATGACATAAATTTAGATTGTGGTCTAAATGACAAATATTGTTGGCGTAAGAAAGACTGGAATACCAGGATGTAGATTTCAGAAATTAATTAGGGTTCATGGTATTATGGTACATTTCTAAAGATTTCTGCGTATTTAGGTTCTCACATATTTATCGTGGCGGTTTTGTTTTGTTGTACTACGTTTATTAAAGGTTTCCAAGATCAATACCTAACTTTCATCCCTATAGTACGTGGGCATACTTGAAGACTGGATTCAAATAGTAATAATAATGATATTAATAATAATAAATGGACTTTATTCATCTGAAAAAAAAAGAAATGTGGATACAAATAATAAAAGTAAATTAGATGAACAAGCGGATTATCAGCGTAAGCTGTTTTTCAAATCAATCTTACAAAAATATAACTGAAAAAATAAAATAAATGTTATTAAAAACAATTATTCAATGGAAGATGAACCAACCAACACAATGATAATTGATATAATACAATAATGATACAATACAATAAGGTGCCTGTAAGCTTTTTTCATTGTCTTTTCACCTCTATTTGACATTTAATTATCAAATTTACTACCAGAAATAAATCTACAAAATTTCAGGAAACCTGTAATTCAATATTCAATAGAACTATTCTTACTATTTTTTTAAAGGAATAGATTACACTTAAGAATTTTACTGTGGGTAAATCAGACTGCCTTGAGAACATTTCGTCAGATAAAACAAATACCTTTGTAATAATGCCTTCATGGTATACCAGAAGGCATCCAATAGGTGAAAAAAATGTTCAAATAAACCTTTAAGTTTTGACGTGCAAATAAGTTAATAATTGGGCTTTGATAACCTTTTCCTAGTCAATATCTGATTGTGTACTTGAATTTAGAGCATTTTGTCCTGAAGGATATTAACGCATTCTTGCAGAAAAGAATAGCTACTTTTTGACACGCCTTTTTCCCGACAGAGTTTATAGAATTTCAAGGAAAGTCATTGACGATAATCGTCTCAATTTTTGCCAATGTTGCCACTGATGAGTTAGTTGATACTTTGAGGTTCGATATTCAAGGCAAATATTACCACATTCTTTTTCTCTCAAGGCATTTCTCCTTCGCATTCGGAAAAAAGGTTCCTAAGTTGTTAGGTGGGATGCAAAAAATCACCCGTTTTGAGAATTCTATGTTCTTCAACTTCTACTTAGTGATTGATAATGTTACACGCATACTAGTGACAAGCCAAGTGTCACGATACCGACTGACTCTACAGTAATTTTCCATTGTCAAAGTGTGGCCTAAGGAACCGTCCATTATTCACGTGAGGCTTGAAAGGGGGGAGGGGAGTAAGCAAAAATCACGAAATATCACAAGGAGGGAGGGGGGTGTAGCAAGATATCACGCGTATTATTTTTTCGTCAAACGCGCGATTTGCTTACCAGTTACCAGAGAGAATAGCTTGATGAAACCATCGTTGATTTTCAACAAAGCACAGTGCCAACAACTGACTAGCAAGATGCTTATCCAGTTGTAAGTGTTGAAGAAAGTCTTACTAATCCGTGGTCCGAGAACAATTTACATTAAATTTGTTCATGTACTAGTACAATAATAATAATAATCTTTATTCAATCCTTACAGATCACATACAGCATGATATAGCATATACAGCATATACGTCACAAATAAAAACCATGTGGTGGTAGGACACATTCACAATCAACAATATAGGTACAATAAATTTGTACACATATATAAATAAAATCATCCATTCATACATACGAGCAAACACATTTTCATTTTGCATCAAATACTATAGTAACATTTATCTTGCAAATATCCTTTCAATTTCAAATTGAAATCGTTTTTATTATGTTGCTCTCTCAGGATTGCGGGAAGATGATTAAAAATCTTTATACCTCTGTATGATGGGCTTTTGTATGATGGGCTTTTTTTCATAAAATGATAAGCTGTGTGTAGGAATTTTGATGAGGTCTCCATTTCTAGTTGGATAATCATGGTACAAAGAAACTGTTTGATACATCTCAACATGTTGCATAAATGAAATTATAGATTTGAAACTTGAAATTTTATATTTTCGAAAATATGTTCGACACGATTCATCTGGATTCAAACTGAGTTGCTGGAGCATCCCCAGATGTTGATGTTATATGATATGTGGGAGTCGATTTGAGTATAATATACATTGATGAGTTGATTGGTATCGAACATATTTTTTAATTGCAATATAGTATAATGACCTGTGTTCACTTTTTTGCTTATGGCATCAATACTATTTCTCAACTCATTTCACTATCTATTGGTATAAGTTCCAAGGAATTTCGTATATTCAGAAAGGTGAATAGTACTATTTCTGACATTCAACTTGAAAACCAGTCACAAATCTCCACCTAGAATGGAAATGCATACAAACTGTTTTCTCTGCATTCACTATCAAGAAATTCCTCTCACACCAAATCATGAATTCTTCTGCTGAATCATTTAGTTTTTTTCTGTAGTCTTCAGGACAATATAAATCAGTGGCCAATATGTCTTTTCCATGATTACACCATTCCTTAAATATTATTTTTATGCCAGTCAAAAACAGCCTGCAACACTTCTGTCTAGACATTTTTGTCATGGTCCCTAATTTCAGAATCTACCTGTATTTAAAGATAATATTCTAAAAATTTCAAGATTCTTTGTAGTATACACGTGATTTTGGGTTGGGGCAGGGGGGTTAGTCTTGAACTCACCGCGTATCACCAAGGGGGAGGGGGGTTGAAAAAATGTTGAAAAAACATCACGTGATTAATAGACGGCCCCTAATATGAATATATTAGCCTTCAGAAATCTCTTGCACATTTGCAACGGCAGTTGCCCGATTGAAATGTTTCATTTTGGGCTGTTTTTATTTTCTATTTCTCTTTGATAGAATACAATCTTGACGATTGCCATACAATGTGAATTTCTCTCAGGAATGTATTGATTGAACATCCTGTGGAATACCACAGACCAAACGCTAATTATTTTTCATTAGAGAACCAGCATTCTGTCTGTGGATTCAGTAACTGTAAAGAAAAGCTGTTCTTGACATTTATTGAAACATGCGAGTTAAAATGACACTTTTATTAGTTCCACCGCCATCGTCTTATAAAACAAGGCCGGGAGAGGAACCACGTTGAGATATCTTTTACCTTTCCCCGTCTGTTCTCTCCCGTTCTATTCGCGAATTCAGAGGGAGCGGCAGGATTATGAGCAAGTCATAATGGACTCTTCCTTAGAAGTTCTAAGTGCTCGGTCAGCCTCCTCAACTAAACTTCACGTCAATCAATCAGCTTCACATAAAGGAACAAAAAGTCACTAGCTGAATTAAATAGCGAAGACGACGACAAGATAAAAGACTAATTGAAGTAAATAATAATCGAGATTCGAGAGAGTCGGATTTCAGACCTTTGTAATTTTACCGTGCAGGAAAATTGATCATTTCGAGGAAGGTGAGCAGATGAGTTTTTTTGGCATTACTCAAAAAAAGAAATTTGAATATACAGTGCATTTCTTTAATGTCCCCCCCTTTTATTTTTTTGAACAGGTCAACTCATAAGGTTTGTTAAGTTATTTTTTGTTTATAAAAATGACAAAAAATGTCAGTACGACAATGAACATCATTGTTCACTAAGAATATTCTCATTTAGTTTTCGGTTTTACTAGTAGAAAAGTACCACATCAACAATCTCTAAATTGGTCAATTCTCGTCCATTGGAAGAGAAAATTGAAGCGGTTTTTATTTACGGTGCGACGCGTAACTTTCACGAGACCGAAAGGATTTTCAATGAACGTTTTCCGAATCGTCCTATCTCTAGAAAATATTTGAGGGAACTGGTATCCAAATTCACAACTACCGGTAGTGTACATAACAAAAAGCCCCCAGGTCATCCGTCCATTCCGAAAGAACACCAAGTGCAAATAATTGTTGAGATGGTAGTAAATCCTGAACAGTCTACTCAATTCGTCGCGAATGTTTATGAGGTGCCTCCTTCTACTGTGTGGAGACTTTTGAAGAGGAATAGGTATCATCCATACAATATCAAAATGGTATATCAATTAACTGAAGATGACCCTAATCGAAGAACAGAATTTTCCGAAATCATGACCGAAACCATTGCAAGGCATCCTACATATCTCCATAATATTCATTTTAGTGACGAATGTACATTTTTTAAACGGCTATGTTCACAGACAGAATTGCCGTTATTGGAGTGACACCAACCCTTACGTTTTTCGGGAAACACATACCCAATATTTAGAAAAAATTAACGCTTGGACAGGAATATTGGGAAACCATATTGTGGGGCCGCTTTTTATTGATCAAAATTTAACAGGGGAACTGTATTTGAATATGCTG
>WOGR01001531.1:0-19637 GCA_015342045.1 Leptinotarsa lineolata | reverse complement strand
TCCAAAAGGTAAAAATCTAATCTTTTCAGATAAAATAATCTCATCAAACAAATTGGAAAATAACGCGCATGACTTGAAACTAGTAGACTGATTAAGAGAAACAACTAATAGCAATCAAATCAAAACACATTGAACAGAAATAAAAAACAAGTGGAAATTGAAATATTATATAAGAAAAGGAAAAACCCAAAATCTACAACAAGAAAATAAAAAACAGAGAGAACTTAAAAGTTCTCATGAAGGTCAGATAACCACGTATTTGAACATTATTACTGATCTATTTGGCAACTACTCATCCACTATCATTGAAAATCAAATATCTGAACATTGCTGAATAATATATTCAAGTCTTCCCTAAGAGAAATGAAATGAAAATCCACTGGATCAGATGGAATCCTGGTTAATATAATGAAAAAGTGTGCTTGTATCATATCTCAGTACCCCGCTGGAATTATAAATCTATCAGTGAATTCAGGCTGTTCGATAAGGACTGTAGTTACCATGTGGGCCGGGTGTTAGATATTCAAAAGGAGAAGACAATTCGGAAAATTAATAATGGAGGACACCAACCTTAATATGGTTCCGGAAGATCTCCTTGCTTTCTGATTTCACTTCCTATTGATAATTCGTGGGGACGCGGTTGGCGATCTTGAAGGATGCTGTTTTGGTGGTAGAAAATGATAATTTTTTCACCATACATTCAGCGGAACACACGTTTTTTGCGAAAGACACTTCTTTATTCGAGCACACCTCTTGATCCCTGTCCTTTCCATTCCTACGACGACCCCGGACTTCCGCGCGTGCGTATAAGGCCGGTGACATCAATGATCAAATGTAAGCAATAACAGTAATAATAATAATCATACCTGAACCCACATACAGTAACCGGTGAATACCGAACACATGCACTTTTCGTAGTGTTCTAAAACCGGCTAACATTATTCCCATACTCAAAAAAGGTGATACGAGCAACATAGGAAACTATTGCCAAACTGCCAATCTGTGCACTTTTCATAAAATAATTGAGAAAACAATTTGCAAGAAATTACAGATTTCTTCACTAAGCATATGATACTTACTATGTAAATGCCAACATGGCTCTGCCATGGTGTACCGAAACTGCCATTACAGGACCGATCGACACACTAACAATCTTGGAATACCACAGGGGAGTGTCTTAGAACTCTTGATTTTCCTAACCTATGTCAATGACTCCCCTAATAATATAGAAAACGGTAGAGTCTTCATGTATGCTGATGACTTCCCCACCAAAAACAGCATCAAAAAACTAAATTGATTCTGAAAGATTTTGCGGAATACTGCATGCATAATACACATGCATATATACTTACAATAAATCATAGTGAAACAGTAAAAATTGAGTTTCACACAAAACGTAGAACACTTCCTGATTCAACTTTCGAAATCGATAGTAATATTGGGTGAACTCAAGAAACTGATAGTGAGAAAATGCTTCTATACTTTTCGGGAAAAAAGTTTTTGGCTTTCTACTACTCCATCTTGATACAGATTCAATCAAATACGTAAATGGATGTCATTACGATGTCATCGATGACATACGTAGATCAAACTTATTCCGTGAGATACAAATCGTGATTCATTAATGAATTGTGTGATTTTTCTGATGATATTATCCAAATTGGTAATGAAGAGCCCTGAGGTGAGTGTTTCACGGCTACACATCGAGATGTCTATTAATGAGGATGACAGTGTTCCATGTAAGTGAAATTTTTAACTTTCATTCAGTATATTGTGTAGAAATCCTGTGAATGATATCTGATTCAACTCCACAACGAATACAAACCTAGTAGAGAAAAGTGTTTCTTGTGAAATTCAGTGTTTATATGAAAGTATTTGTTTCGAATTTTTTTTTTCGTGTAATTCAAAGTTTATATGAAAGTAGCTGTTTCAGGAGGGCTTTTTCTTCCAGTTTGTATCTGGAAGTTACTTCTTTGCATGATCTACACATCTATGTATAGAGTAAATTCTTTCAAAATTGATTGCTTTTTTCCTTCCTTTGGAAGATTCCAACATTTTTTTGTATTAAAATAGAGTAGTAGAAAACCAAAAACTTTCTTTCTCAAAAATTATCCACTCCTAAAAATATATTCCCTTTCATTTTGAGCTTTTATACTATTGCGAAATTCGAACCTTTTCTGTTTCGGAATAATATCGAAATATTTCACAGTTTAAGTTAGTCATCATTGTTATCGTTTCGTATTGTTCAATTATTTTGAATCGTTTTGTTAAGGACATTTGAAATGGTAACATTGACTCATCCTATCTCTTGTTATTGAATAGACAATAATTTATTAAATTTTGTTTTTTAGTTCCATTCCAACGTATTCAGTACATGAGGATTCTTTAACAACTAACAGCCATCGGTATTTCGGGTATAAATTCCAAAGTTGTGAACTTCCGAAAACATTACTATCCTGTTTAAGTATCTACTTCAAGCGGAACAAAAACCTTTTCAATCCCTCACACAAGGGTTAACAAAGGGTGTTCAGACAAATTAACTGCTGGAATGTTGACCGGCCTCGACATATGCCGTCGTGCGAGTTTTACCTGAGAAAACCCTAAACAGATTCAAACCATTCATCCGAATCCTAATGTGATTACGTGATACAGCAGATTGAAATGGGAATTTCGTTAGCAATGTTCAGAGTTTTACAGCGATAAATTATTAAGTTGTTTCAAAAGTTTTGTCCATTTTTCAGGGCACTTTTGCCAATGTTTCGCAAGTCAATTATTTCCGTCAGCATAGAAATTGTGTGATCGGGATTCGATGAAGACCGGTTTTTTCCTAGTCCTGATTGGCGAAGGTTCTACCAGTGAGAAAGTTGTCGAAGTTCTCGAAAAGATGGTGATCGGTTGGCGAGAAGTCTGGAGCGCATCGGCATGCACAAAGCATCAGGATCATATTCTGTCGTTGAGCAAGGTTGTGTTCCTGTTGCCTTCGCCAAAAATTGAAATTTCAAGTTTCCGGGTTTTGAATTACTATTGATGTCCCATAATTTACCAGGATGTGTTCTGTACGTAATAAATGTATGTGTTCATGTTGTGGTGAGTAGACCACAACATTTCTGGTGAGTACGCTTTTAAATATTATTTACGTTGTGTTCATTGTGCTCACGTGGTACTGGTTTCTTTCCGGTTTTGCAAAAAGACATAAGCAGATGGAGAAACTGCTTCGCAGTCTGGCTGGGAAGGACAGGGGCGAGATTGTTGGCTTGATATGCCAACTAATCCCTTCCCTGGACCTGACCCAGGTAGATTTGCATGACAAAACAGTGCCAGACCCAAGTGCCGTCCTATCTCTAGTTGAGTTTAGCGACAACGAAAGCGTTTCTTCCTACTCCTCTTCTACCTCAGGGAAGAGACGTATTAACAACGACTTCCCTCTGTTGCCTGACATATCCAAGGGTCGTACTGACTAATGGGTTCGTCAAGAAATTACCAAAAAAGGCAAAAGCAAGAAATTGAAAAAGAAGGCTATCATCAACAACATCAATGATGGAGCCAATGAATATTATTCAGATTCTGAGCTCTCTCTAAGTGAAAATTCAAATCAACCAACAATAAATTAGGTTCGTACCTAAGGCCAAAAGTACAAACAGTGAAAACTGGACACTAACCAGAGTGCTCCAGTTGACAGTGCTTTGGAAAGTTCTGGGAGCATAATGCGAACCGTCCAGGACAAGGAGTCTGGCCCCTCTGTCCCTTTGAGGTAGAACAATCACCCTTCTGGTACAATCACCCTTCCGTTGTACAAAATACAATGGAAAATACAGTCTAAAAGTAGAAATTCAGCCCCTTCAGGCGGATCTGTGGGGCCTGGACGTATCCAAGAGGGGTTCAGCTCTGCAAAAGGTCCATCCAAGGGTGCCAGCATTTCCGCAAGGCCCACCCCCTCCTGACCTAATCCCTCGCCTGAGACGCAAGAGGTTCCGGCTAAATTGTAGATACTTTATGGAATACTCACGGATTTTCGCGGATATCCGCATTGGGTTAGATGAAGGAGTTGTTCGTTAAATACGGTAAATACAAACGTGATATCCAGAATTGCCAATATCTAGACAACCAACATTGCCTAGATCTCTGAAAATAGTCTTTTGGATTGCCAATGGCATTCGTTCCAAAAAACTTGATTTTGAAAACTTCCTCACTGAGTATAACATCGATGTGGCTCTTGACACAGAAACGTCTCTCTGACACATTTCAGAAACGAACCCTTTGTCATTCCAAATCACAGGTTTTTTCACAGGGAGCGTGTGGGACGCGCTGGAGAAGGAGTTGGCATTTTTGTCAAACGATCCCTTCAGAGTTTTCAATACGGCATTGACAGTGCCCGATTACATAGAATTGAGGCCGTGGGTCTCGACATTCGATTGAGCAGAAGTTGTCACAGACTAATTTCGGTTAACAACCCTCCCACTAATCATTTGCTGCCTGAATCACTTAGTGAACTGCTGATGGGAAACAACATTCCGACAAGTGCTTCTGGTGACTTCGACGCCAAGACTATGGAGCAGAGACACCAATCGAAAAGGCCAAGCGCTCTATACGCATGCCGACAAGCATGAATATCTAGTGCTGGGGCCGGGTGAGCCTATGTACTATCGCGAGCAGACTAGGCTTGATGTACTTGACGTCGTACTTCTCAGAAACGTATCTCTGAACAGCGAACTCTACGTTCTGTCGGAATTGGATTCCGATCATAATCCAGTTATCCTGGTACTGATCTTCCCTCCCCTGGTTATTGCATGAGATCTTCGATGAATTGGGAGGCCTTCACAGCCAATCTGGGAGAGATGCATGCTCTCCATGAGGCAATTGAGCACTTCCGGATTTCTGCGAATGATGCGTTCCTAGCGGCCACCTTTAGGGAAGAGTGTCCGCTAAAAAGCTACAATAAGTTTACCACTCGCATCAAAGCTTTGATAAGGGAAGAAAACTGCCTGAGAAGACTTTAGCAGCGGACCCTTTCTCCAGGGGACGAAATTGCGGCCAATCAAGTCAAACACGCTATCAATGATCATTTGAAGGAGCTTTTGGAGTCCATTGAGCCTGCGGATGACCAGCTTTGGCGAGTTACCTACAGACTTAAAGGAAAGAAGTGTGCTACTCCCCCTACGACAAAGCGTTAGCCTTTGCCGATACGACGGAACGTCAGTTCCAACTCAACGTCGACGATAACGATGATATAGACCGCGATATCATGTTGGGAGATCGGGTTCACGATATCCTCGAGAAAGATGATGATGATAGCATCCTTCCTGCTTCTGTGGAAGAGCTGAAGGGTGACATCAGAGCCACAAAGCTCCGGGACAAGACCAACACAAAACTTGTGTTGATCTTATCTTGACGTCTCGAAACGGTATACTGAACATGAAAGGTCCTTCAGACTAGGTAAAAACCATTCCTTGGAATACATTCGAATCTGAACAATACAGAAATTTCACACTATGCAGGCAAAAGTTGCCTTGGGAATTTATAAACATAAGCATTGCGAATGTAACCTACTAAATGACCAAATTGATCTGGTTTACCACCGGTTTTCAGATTAGCGTAACCACATTTTCACGGGTAAAAAATCTGTTGATTAAGTCATTAAAGGCCATCTGTATATATAAGAGTGTACATTGTAGGTTATTTCAGTTTATTGTATTCATTTGAAAATGTCCTTATAGTACGAATATGCATTAACGTCAGTTACAAACAAAATTGGTAGAAAATCAAAGAAGTTTCAATTTTTATTTCTCATGATGATGCCCTATCACGTAGTAACGACTACAGTCATCAATTCATTATATAATTACTTCACCATGTCAGGAGATATACAACATATACCCAACATACTAATCGAATGATTGGTGTATACCTCTGTGAATCAAATTTCGGTTAATTAGACTCGTTTCTTCATTTGGCATTCACTTCGCCTAGTAGTCTTTCAACCCAAATAATGAAAAGTTTCGCAATAAGAGTGTGGTTAATGCCTTTCAGAGAATTTGATCAACGGCTAAGTGAAAATGTGGCGGGGATCAATTACTTGATAAACTCGCCAGAGTAATAAGTTCAGATGTCTGGAAGTAGAACGGTAAGTACGTTCTTCATGAAAATTTAATGTGTCGAAGTGTGCAGAACAGAAAATTAATTGAGAGTTTGACCTGGTTCAACTAGTGTTTCTTGGGGACTCATTTAATTGCAAATCATTTGCCACTCGGGCATTAATCCCTTGTGTGGTATTGCATAATGCTATCCCCAATTATTATAAGCTCGTAAACGGATTTTGTTCGAATGAATGTATACGCTTCTAACATAACAGAGTTATGTATAATTCAGAAGGATATTTCTGAAGGAGACATGTGTATCATCAAAGAATATTAATATTATATGAGGGCGGAGAGCAGACTGAGGAATTTATCTCTGATATGAATTCCACTACGAGGTGCCTTTTCATCACGATTCAAACTCAAATGTTGACGTAAGTGAAGAAAATATAGCCAGAGGAAAAAATTCATCTGATATCAGTTTGTATACTGAAGTTGACTTATTTTCACGATATTCCATTCAAGGACATGAGAAACCATGAATAGTGAAAGCAACTTTTCTTGACACGTAATGTTATGCTGAAAAATATTCTGATCTCAGAGAGAATAGTTGATGGGAACAGGAAACTAAACGGAAATCTCCTTCTCCTGTCTTTCTGATACCATATGGTTTCTCAACATCCCAAATTCTGAAAACAATAGAGTACGTTACCTTTTCAATAAGAAAAAGCTAGCCTATCGTGAAATGTTCGGCTGCCATCATCTTATTGAATTTTTTTCGGTCTTTCATATACCAGTGATCGCATAGATCTATATGAAAAACTATACTCAGGCTAATTTTGATAATTTGACAGTAAACTAAAACTTTGAATATTTTGGAAATTTTTGTTTGAAAGCGGTAAACATTGTCAACCGCTGTCATGGTGACTTTTGTTAGTTCGGACTTCCATTGTCTAATATGATTTTACTATGATTCGAAATCTATGACAAAAAAAATTAAATTAGAATGAATAGTTAATATTTCAATTATATTAAACAATACAACGTGGAATGGAAATACAATAAAACGAATGGAATAATCAGGATACAAAATGAAAATTACCACAGAGTAAAAAGGAACTGAAAAACAAAAAGAATAAAAATAAGCAAAAAATTAGAAAGAATTCAGAACAAGTTAATTCACGAAGTTTCAATTGTTAGTATCCACATCTGCGGTTGATGACTGAACTTCGAAAGATGATTATTCATAGGTTATTCGAGTGCTTTCACCCATCCCCTCCTCCTGTCTCACCTTCACCGGTTTAGCTGGAGTTGACCGTTTTCTGCTTGATTACCGGTTTTCATATGTTACGTATCTCTACGCTAGCTCAGCTGAATGCATCTTCTTTGAACTTCCTCTTGATCTAGTGTTCCTCATAGATTTCGAATCATAGAAGAATTATATTAAACAATGGAAATCCGAACTAATGAAGGTCATTTTGACAATGTTTATGCCGGAATTAGATGTGAATTCATTACTCCAAATCAAACACCCTGCATAATATCTCATTTTTGTACTCCATATCAAAATAACGTTCCACAGGCTCTGAAAAAATTAGCAATATTTTTCTTTAGGAAAACCTTTAGTATATTCATAATATTATAACAACTAAAGAACATTTAATTGAGAAAGCATCCATTATATTCCACTTAAATTCACATGATTCATATTCGATATCAAAATCAGGACTGGTTTACATTAACTGAGTATTTTTTTTTTTTCGATTATTGTACTCTATCATGCCTAATAGGCTCAGGGAGATAATTTATTGTACATGGAAAGAGAAGTGAACAATAGTATATTGTGCATCAAGTGCAGAAAGTAACCTAATCCACAAGATTGATAAATGTCGTTCAATCACACGAAAGTGGATTGCGTTATCTTCACACATAGCACACTATACTTCTTCTACGATCAGATTTGAAAACATATTCATTCAACTTTGTAATACTTATTCTACAACTTAATAGCTGATTATGACTGGAAAATGTTATGTTGCCGAAATTAAATGCAGATACATCATTTTGAATTTTCTATTTTAGAAATATATTCGACGCTACAAGATGCTATTCCACGAATACTGTGAGCAACCATTATTACGTCATGAAGCATTATATGATTCTTGACATAAACAAGTTGAGGTGGTGTAATGTAATGTGTATAGGTCCCGGTCCCGGTCCCGGTCCCGGGTTTGATTCAGGGCCAAGTCAAAAATTTTTATTTACTTTAGTTTAACATAAGAATGCAAAAATGGCAGTATGGCATGATAATTCACTCAGTTTAGTGTACGTAATTCATACATTTCTGTTTCAAAATGTAGTACGGAATATAATATTCATTGTGTTGATCGTAGGAAAAAGCTTTTATTCATAAAAAGTTCAATCAACTCAGACTTCTTTTTCAAATGTAGTTTATAAATATTCATGTTGAAATATGCAGAGAATTTTTATGTTGAATGTTCTGTTTCATATAACGTGAAGTTCTTATATTTCGTTTTTTATTGCAGGTAAGATTTCCAGTGATTGAAAATGGTTGTAAGTTCTGGTGATACCTATCAGAAGTTACCATATAAGACTACAGCAGTTCGAAAGTGTAAGTAAGTATATTTTTTCCAAGACGACTTGGAGAAGAGATCCGTACTGGTTGGCCGTAGTCGAATGAAACCTGAAGTACCGAATGTTTTCATCTGCTACTGCGGCAGATATCTTCAGTGGTGTTTTTCGGAAACAAAACCAAATAAACTCTTCACCAAACTGATATAATATCCTAATATTTTGTTAGTAAATTTCAGATCTTTGAATAATGATACCATGATTGTATTAGAAACTGACAGTCTCATCAGTAAAAATTTCAAATTCTCATGCTTCAGTGAAATTTATGCAACTACTAAATATATTTCATTCGCAAACATGAGGGAATTCCCCTTGGGTGGTTTCTTTCTCGGGTTAAAACTCTTCAAAGGTGAAGTAGCGATATATTTCAGGAACGATTCGAATTGTATCAGAATCAATCTGAATAAACTTTGCATAGAGAAATATTCAAAAATATATTGTATCTCATGACGAAACCTTTCTGATTATAGGTTGTTACTGATGATGTATTGGTTAGATCACCCGACGGCGAAAAATTTTTTTAGAATTTGTGCTTGATATAAAAGAAATTACGAGCCTAATATTGACGTTATAATAACTGGTGACATAAATCTAGACTCCCGTAATTTATATCAATCTCAGAGTATGAATAATATGTTAGAAGGTGATCTGGCTTACCAGAAAAACTTATCATTCTTTCAGTATTACAGGTCATGTTTCATGAATATACCATCTACAATCACATGTGTTGATGACAATATAGTCTCAAATATAAGATTAGTATCAGTCGAAACCAAGATACCTGAGCAACCTGTCTCATCATATGTATCTATTTCTGCAAGATTCTTTTCTCAAAAAAATCAAATAGAGTTCTTGCTGGCTCTCCCAGAAGGAATTTGGCTAACTATTTTCGAACAGTACACAATTAATAGAGCTTTCGACACATTTCATAACTTGAACCTTCATCACTTCACTTGAAAACAATCAGTTCACCTTATTCAGTGAAGTAACATCATCTTTCTCATCCTGAAACACAGTCACCCTGAACTTGCTGAAACATATGAGGAGGCAAGGAAAGAACTTTCTAATTTGATATCCAATACTAAGCCAATGTATTTTCAGAATAGTATCTTGAAAGCTGATAACCCATTAAAAATGGCCTGGCAGCAATAAACAGTTTCTTTCTCACGGCTCTGATTAAAATTATAAGCGATATAAAAAATACGATCACAGTAAATTATAAATACCATTATACTCATAGTATCAACTGAATTATAAACTATACTTGCAAATAAGCTCAAAAATTAGAGTTCATCTGGACCCGATGAAATCCCACTTTTCTCAGTAGAAAAGTTCATTATTCATAATATAAATCCTTAGCCCCATTAATTATCCTGAAAACCATCATGTCTTGCCGAACTATAGACCAATAACTCTACCGCTCAGTTTTTCAAAAATATTTGAGCTTACTTTTAGATAGATTTGGAACTTCATTGAGAACCATGATATTCTTTTCTCCACTCAACATGGTTTCAGATTCAGATCAAAGAAATCAACTACCACTGCAACATCTAATCACTCCAGTATTTTGGAAAGTATTGAGGAGAGAGAATGTCCTGTTGGGATATTTCATGATCTCAGCAGGGCATTCGACCGCATCGACCTCACAACTTTATAGAACGAATTATACTCATATGGAATAAGGAGCAATGCAATTGATTGGATTTTTCATCAGAAATAGACATCTCTCTGAACCACAGACCTAATGAAAGTTACTCAAAATTAACTTCCAATACAAAAATTCCACATGTTGATGTACTCCAAGGGTCGATATTGGGACCCATACTGTTTATAGTATATCACAATGACATCAATAAAACAATTGCTGACACTACATGCATCAAGTAAGCAGACGACACATCTCTCCTAATTCCGAATAAAGATGGCAATCTTCAAAAAGGTTAATTGATACTTCAGCTTTCTGGTGTAGCGCACCCTTTCTTCATTTCAACCTAAATAGAATTATCACTCTACGATCCCATAACAAAAAAACTGCTCTGATATAGTAATCTCTTTGATAAATTTATTCAGGTAGAGGTGTGCAAAGTTCTAGGGCTCACTTCAGATCATTGTCTTAACTGGAAAAGTCATTGTAACATATTGATCTCTAGAGTGAATAACTCATATTCAATGCGGAACCTTAGTCCAATGTTAACCATTAACCAATTAATCAACTTTTACCGGGGACAAATGGAATCTAGACTAAGGCATGGCATATGCTTTCAGGGTGGCTCTACACTGACCACGAATGTATTCGTTGCTCAAAAATTGATTGTGCGGATTATATCGGGTGTTGATCAAAAACCATCGTGTAGGTCCCTATTCAAGTCCCATAAAATTATAACTCTCACAGATATTTTCATCTTTGTTTCATTTTCACACTTACAAAGAGAAATTTTACCGTATTCATTTCACCCGTAACATCAATTTTCAAAGTCTAAACGATTTTCATATCGAACCATATAAATACATTTTGACGTCCAACTCTCCTTCTTACCTGGAGCTGAAATTATACAATAAATTGTCAGCAGAATTGAAAGAAACTATAGCTTTTCACATTTTTTCAAATGAATTGAAAAACTTTCCTATAGACCATAATTTTCATAATATAGAGAAATTCATCAGACTATGATCAGTTCTTACAATTTTGTATTTCTTGAACTATTCTTAAATCATTTTGACTCATACAAAATTTGTTTGTTTGTTATTGTTCAAAACATCACAATTCTCCACGACGAACACCTCTTACTCAGTATTTTGTATCTATCTACCATATCCGATACAATCTTCAATTGTTTCAGATTCATTGCAAAAGTTACATTAAAAAAATTATTCATTACGAAAATTTACTATAAGACAGTCAAAAAGTAAAAAGTATTACTGATTATGTAAAAAACAATAAAATAACTTGGCAACATCTCATTCTTGAATATAGATTTCTTTCAACGTTACTCAACATCTCTGACGTGACCGACCTAATCGCAATCGTTATTCGTCTTCTCAACTCTGCTACATATCTCCATAAGAATAAGTTCAATGACTTCAGATCAGGGGATCGTGTTAGCCATTACATCGATCCTCGTCTCCCTATCCACCGTTCAAAATATTCAGTATGTACTGCCGCACATTGGTTTGGAAATGAGGTGGTACCTCGTCTTGGTGAAACCATATCATAACGTGGAAACTTGTTAGATCGAGATATGTTCTGATTCAATAAACTGCAAAACTGATAAGTTTGTGAAAGTTAGCTGTACATTATTCTGGAGCTGCTAAATAATGATCGATATTCAAATTGTTATAAAAAAAATTGAAACCTATAATCTCAAAAAATTTCTTCCCACATGACAACTTCTTCAGGGTCTTAGATACATATTTTTTTTTTCATCCAGTGAGAATTTTCTCTAATAGAATAGCAGTAATTTTGCCGATTAGCATGATTGTCAAATGTGAAGGTATATCATCAAGTTTCTTTATGGATGACGTTGTTATCTAACATAATCGGCATTTGTTTATAAATGATTTGGTGGAAAATTTGGTTGAGTATGGGAAAAAATATTTCTAGTGAGTTTGTTTCGAAGGTGATCTGGGAAAAATGGACTTATATTATGCATCAGATCACAAGCGTGCCGACAACAAATATGTGATGCACAAAAAAAGGGAAAGTTTATCTAATATTGACCAAGCACCAATAGCAATGTTTAGTTAATACCTCAAACTGAAAAGTTTGGAAAGCGCATTGCTTCTCCGTAGTCGAAACCTTCAATAAATCGAATCGCCAAAAGCATATGCAGGAATTACTTTTGTGAAGAATCCTGCACTGATACCTGTCGGATATAATCCAACGCCCTTATGATATTAGCCAGGGGAGTAGTTATTTTTGATAAGTGCCAGTCCATTAACCTATAGTCTAGTGAGAACCTTCAATAAAAGGGGGAAGAATATTCCAATATTAATATTTATTGTAAGGCGTTTGCTTTACTGTTGGCGCATCAAATAGAGATAAAATATTTCAAAAGTGATGTTTCACCGTTCGCTATAATATATTCCAGATTTGTTCATCATGCCTAAAGTTATTCGCTCCCTCTGCTCGATCAAATTATGTCGAGGAGAGATGGAGAATAACTTTTTAGTGAAATACCTAACATTAGTGAGGATAAAACGCATTCATTAACATGAAATATAGAGTGCTCGATACACAGTGAGTTTCAAAAAGTTTGCAACATATGGGAACTTTTTTATTATCCATTTGTCAGAAAATTTCATTCCTGACAAAAATTGGTGTATCGCGAAAAACTTGGATCTGAGTTGTCAAAATTCTGAATTTCCGAACGGTGTACAGGGGAGAACCAAAAATAGAAATTTTGATCAGGAGTTAACTACCCTTATTTTTGACATATTGAAAAAGTTTATTTGAAAAAGTTGTTCAAATTTGAAAACAATATTCAGATTTCAAATCACCTTCACCTACGTGACGAAACAAAAAAAAATCAATTTCTATGGTTCTAGCTTCATAAAGAGTAAAAGTATCTTATATACACCTTAGGCGCCTCCTTCGTATCACTATCATAATATTTCAATGCGAAATTCAGTTCAATTCAATATTCGAACTAGTATAACGATGTTAGTTGAAAATGATTTGAATTTCTACTAGTTTTTGGTGCAAAATTAATACTTCACTCTGTATGTATGTCCATAATGACTATCAGTATGATTCAATGACAAATTGAAATCATTTCTCGTCATAAAATCATACTGAAGTCATTATGGAGATACATACAGAGTAAAATATCAATTTTGCATTAAAAAACTAATAAAAATTCAAACCATTTTCAACAAACAAAGATATACTAGTTCGAATAATGAATTTGACTGAATTCGCATTCAAATATCATTATATTAATATGAGGGAAGCGCCTGAAGTGTATATGAGATACTTTTTATGAGGCTAGAACCATAGGAAAATGTTTTTTTTGTTTTATCACGTAGGTGGCTATGATTTCAAATCTGAATGTCTGAATTCAAACAACTTTTTACAAATAACTTTTTAAATAATGTCGGAAATAAGGGGCGTTTACTCTCGATTAAAATTTTTATTTTATGTTCTCCCCTGTACACCGTTCAAAAATTTATAATTTTGATAACTCAAATCAAAATTTCCCACAATGCATCAATTTTTATCAAGAATAATATTTTTCGACAAATGGATAATAAAAAAGTTCTCCATATGGTACAAACTATTCGAAACTCACTGTAGATCAGCCAATACTAAGAAGGAATTACGTTTCATTTTTTTAGAAATCGTATGTTGTATCCGTTCTTATATTTCGATTTACAAACTCAAATTGCCCTTTCACCAATATTAAAATGCACATTTTCCTTCATTGTCTATCGATAGTTTCTTCATGGTTCATTTTGTTTTTCAAATTACTAATATACTAAGATTTTTTCAATTCTGAAGACGGAAGCAGATTTTAGCCTTAGAAACGTTGAGATAAGTATCCTAATATTTTTTTTGATAGGCAAAATTATCGAATACGAGAAGCTACTGATGAAAAGAATATTGTTTTAAAGAAAATACTTCGAATTTATGCACTTTCTACACGTGCATGTTCTCCATTCTCCATCATAATTTTCATATTTTTCAGATTGTGGGAGGTGAAAATATCGAAAAAAAAGGTCGATGAAGAAAGAATCACTTATCAGTAAAGATAATTTTTCAAATTTAACACAATCCTTATATGCCAACAAACGTCAACGTCCGCGGTTTACATACGACAATCTTACACCTAACGTTTTTGTTCATAAGAAAAAATCATAGTATTGGCAACATGAGTTATCAAGGATCCATTGATGAATGAAATTAATAGAAGTGTTGACAATTGGCAATGTCACTGATGATGGCCACTGATACCATTGATGATATCGGGCGCAGTAGCAAACAAATCGTTTGGTACTATAAGTGCCATTTGAGCACGGCCTACCAGCCCAGATTTTATTTTCTCTAATTACGATTACTTCTGTGAAAGCCTTATAGAACTGACACTGTTTCGTTTGACAACTCTGAGAATATGAAATACATAATTCTTCGATACATAACACTTTCGAAATTTTGAAGACTACCAAACTACAAATTATTGCAACGGCAATAATTTCAGCGTAGAAATGGATGAGATAAATACCTGATAATAATACCGTGTACTATTCAAATAATAGATCAATTACAATTTGTATTATGTTAATGAAAGAATACGTGCATGCCGTAAGTACTGAAACTATAAATGTATGATAAACGAGTTGATGAAACATAGTATTAATCCGATGAAAGTACCTAATGGCAATATTTACATTCACGAATGTCAACATGATATTTCAATTTCACCTAGAATGGTGGAAAGCGTCCCAACATAATCTGATAATACCTCTAATGAAGTTGGAATGGTCTGCAATAGCCTCGTCAGCAAAAATAAAGTAAGTCATAAAAACTCTCTGAAACACGCACCTCCGATAAAAAACATGAAAAGTTCAAACATTTATTCAAGTTGATAGATAAATTAATCATTTTTATGATGGAAACCCGGAAAATAAAAGATATGCTAATGAAAAATTATAAGCTGTGCATGTATGAAGCTTTTACAAAAATATAAAGGAAATTATGATGGAATTATAAAAATAATTGAAGCTCAATAAATTTGGGGAGCCATGCTTTCACATTCACCATTTATGAGTAGAAAATTTGGGCCTGAATTTCTATATATTCAATATTTTCAGTTGGTTGTTTGATTAACAATGGAGAAAATATCAGCATTCACTGTTTCTGTTGAAAAATTAAAACAAAAGTTCAAAAACAAAATCGAACAAGGATTCCTCAAGAGATTGATTCACTTACATAGATTTCACAAGTCTGCAACAAAAAAGTCTGATTATTTTCAAGTGATTTCTATTCATTTATATATTCTGAAAACTAAAAAATACTCAAAGATTTCCCGTACTTCAGGTCATTTTGCAAAATGCAAAATTGTATTTCAAAAATGTTTTTTCGGGATAGGTTAGATTAGTTAGGTCAGAAGTGAGTGGGTCTATTCGACCCTCCACTGCAACCCACAAGGGTTTATTGTGGCTCACACCTATTCAAACTCGATCAAACAAACCCAGCTTCTTGACGAAGCCGACTAGATTGTATGGTGAGTGATCTTTCAGGTCAGATGGCGAGAGTGTAGTTCTACCAAACTCTGAAAACCTGATTCAGTCCACGGCGGGGCAGGCACAAAGTGTGTGCTCTGCTGTTTCATCATATTCCAAACAGAGGCGACACACACTGTTTTCTGACAGTCCTAGTCTTTGCATATGATGATTCAGACGACAGTGACCTGTAAGAAGGCCTGTTAGACATCGTAGTTCATCCCTACTGAAGTCCAACAACTTTTTGGCTTCAAGCTTCGAAGGGTGAATGAACGCCTTGGAGTGAGTCAACCCTGGAAGATTTTGCCAGAAGTCTTTAAAACTTCTTGCCATCCAGGTGTTCAATGTTTGTTTGGCAAAGCCTAAAGCAATGCTAATAACAGGTTCTGGTCCGATGAAGCTACTTGTAGCACCCTCCTTTGCAAAGGAGTCAGCAGCTTCGTTGCTTTACAAGCCAGTGTGGCCAATGATATTCTCTTTCTTAGGTCGCATTTCTCGTCAAATTTGGCTTGTTATACCCATTACTTTGGAAGCGAATTTCTAATAAATCAGATGCTTAGTTTCTTTGACCGCAACCATCGTAAACACGGAGACCACGTCGTAGCTCGCTAGTATGTTTCCTGGGCCTAAACGCATCTTTTCGATACAACGTCCCCAAGTCTTTAGATTGTTATTCCAGTGAGTGGTTGAAGTAGTATTTCACCTATCTATGAATTGACCAAGTGTTTGGTAGGTTCATAGATAGGTGAACCTATCGCATTCACGATATGTCCTAGGGGCACATTCTCGTGATGACTTTTTGGTAGGCCATTGGCGATAGAGCCTCGGATTCTTGAAGAAGCTGTGTCATGTTAAAAAAACATCTGATGAACAGACAAGATTTTTCGTTTTTCCAAAGATTCCGGTGATTGGATCGCGAATGAGTTTCTTACAAGCACCTCGATCAAGTAAGGGACTTTTTTCTCCCTGTCATCACCATGACAGTGGCGTTTTCCCAGCGTCGTTAATTAGTAAAAGTGTTTAACTTTTGTATGATTGTGTGTGATAATGACTACTATTCTCAAGTACAAAAAACACTACAAAAATTATTTAACTTTTTTAGATGCAGTTTCGTTTCAAGTAGAACCCAATGGCAACGAATATTTTCCCTGGTCTAAAGCTCACAATTCATTCGGCGCGAGTCAACGAAACCGAAACGATAAAGCAGGAAACAAAACGAATGCATTATACTTACAGCAACATGAAGCAGCTTCCTGATCGCCTGGTTGTGTCCGGTGCCGCAGTAAGCCATGGCGATCGTGTACATGCCCGACCGCCTGAGGATGGGGTCCTTGTCGGAAGAGAGCTGTTGGATGAGGGCGTCGGCTTCCTCCAAACGTCCGTACATCGTGAAGCTGATGCCGACGGCGAGACCACGGAGGATTTTTTCGTGTTGGCTCTCTTGGGCATACTGAAACAAAAATAGATATTTGAATTCCATGTTTACGACGAAATATAATGTAAAAAAGGACAGGATGGAACAATCGTGCAGGTTTGAAAAGAAAATAACTTTTCAACCCACTTTAGAGATAACAAAGATTTAGTCAGTTGTGTCAATGAATTATCAGTGTTCGAATTTAAGAAAGTATTTTATTTATTTATTTATTTACGGACTTGCCGTTTTACAATAAACACATAAATAGTATGAGAAAAAAAACAATTGAACCAAACTATAGAATATCGAAAAATACAAAATATCAATTAATAATAACAATCAGCAGTTTCTTCATAGTAGGTCAATACGTTTAACCTGATTTTTGAAAGAATATAAATATGAATCAAATAAATCAATATAAATGCTAATATTATTTGCTAGCCTGAGCATTCTAGTATTTAATTTAAATTTATAATACTATTTATCTCATTGACGTATGCAAACACTATTTATGTATGTATTGCACGAATAAATTCTATTCTATTCTATTTTAACTTTGTGCCATCTATTAGTGTGTTTTTGTAGCATCATTCCAAAAAACAAGCGCAGTTATCCAATCCAACGGAAGCCAGACAGACTGGCGCCGTAACGCGTTATGTAACGAAGCGGTTAACCCTCCCATAAGAAGTTATCACTTCAAAAAACAAAGCCATCAGTTGAAAATACGTTTTACGTTTTTGACATGACAAAATTATAGGACTCATTTTTATCAGAGGAAGTTGTATAGGACCGTATTTTAATAATGCTGATCTGAGCACTACATACTACTTTGAAAAACTCAAATACATATACGGTTTTTCGAAATGGCTTGAAATATCTTGAAAAACTTTAATGATTGGGCAATTGATCTGTAATTTGACGGTGGCTGAACAATGAGAAGAGTTTCAATTGAACTTTTTAGTTTTGAAACTAAATTCTCAATTTCGAGGAACAAAATAACTTTAAATGAATAACTGAATTGTTTAAGTAATAAGTATTCATATTCAATAATTTCTCAACTTCAAGAAAGGTAGTTTTCTTATGCCACTTTCCTGTGATTTTCATTTATAAAGCGCCATTTTATGTACAGTTATATTTATGACAGGTCACTTTATAGTCAAAAGTTAATACACGTTACATATAAAACAAAAGTAATTCAATGTGTTACATATACATGCGTGAGCCACAATAAACCCCTGTGGGTTGCGGTGGAGGGTCGAATAGACCCACTCACTTCTGACCTAACCTAACTTAGATATACATGCACTTAGAATACAATTCTAATAGTTGCATAAAAATCATGATAAGTTAAAAACACATATCTGGAAGAAGTTATCGATGGTTTAAAGGAAAATATGGACATAACTCAATTATCCTTGGAGTTGACAATGTCAACATAAATATATAGAGAATAAAAATGTTGGTAAAGGAGGTATATTTTCATCAAACTCTTGAATTTTTTGAATAATAATGATTGAATAAAGGTGGGAATATATACGTATGTGCTATAATTATGTCCAAATTTTATCAAATAATTACATTCCAATGTATTTCTAATAAAACTGAATAAATAGCAATGTTAGTAATGGTCCTATATCGAGTTTGACGGAATGCTCGTGATAATTACTCGTATTTCTATAACCATTGCTTACCAGGATTCTAACATCCTTTTTCTGAGATGAATTTTCCCATTAGAAAGCACTGAGTGGATTATCGAGCAGTAATCCATTTTCGGAAAATCCGAATTTGCGAGATGATTTGGTAGTCTCAATACGAAGAGACGATTGTTTTACGTTCGAATTGATTTACATGACTGGACCAATTCAATGTGTCATCAATAGTGATTCTTGAGAGTTTTTACCTTTTGATATTTCTGGTTTGGTGAAACTATTAAATTCTGAATTTGCCTTTCGTTCAATTTTTGTATATTTTGTGAAAAACAAACTTTTGATGGAACCAATTCCTTGGAAACAATTTCATTCAGATCACTCATTGATTTTGTTGAACAGATGCGATAGGTTGCCTTTTATGTTTCGGGATTTGCCAACCCTAGTGTTGTAATCTGGCCCTACCATAAAGTTGGACATTTTTGAGGTAATATGTACTCAGAATGTTTTGACATACAAGCGCTATTTGCGTTGTATACAGTATCTCAAAACATTCGTCTCGGCCCAAAAATGGAATTAAATCGTGAACATTTTCGTGCGATTATTTTTTACAACTTTCGACGTGAATTAACT
>WOGR01001530.1:0-19641 GCA_015342045.1 Leptinotarsa lineolata | reverse complement strand
ATATAGGAGGCCCAGACACTCTGTCGAGTGAGGCCCCCATATCCTCAGTTAAAGGTTGAATAGACTTTTCAACTGACACACCCCATCATTAGGGGTTTCCCCGCGAGTGGCGACATGGATGTCCAATGACCTTCATGCCGTCAAACAAACACCACTCTCAGTCAAATTGTCCTTTTGTCCCCTCTGGACAAATATCATGTTGTAAGGGTAAGGGAGCAGGGCTCCATCCTGCATGAAATCAAGATGCCACTAGCTGTTTATACAATAACGACAGACGTGTCCGTGTGTTACGACATCCCAATATGCTCAATGTAACTATTCACAAACCACATCAGTTGGTGAAGGCTCCGTTATGGTGTGAGGTGGTATTTTTTTGACCGCACGTGTGGACCTCGTTGTCATACACAATGGGTCTGTTACAGCTGAAAGGTACATAATGGAGATCTTGAAGCAACACGCAGTACCATTCGTCCCTTATGTCTGCAGATGTTTCATTTTCAATTACATTGAAGTGGTGCGTTGATTTCTTGAAGAAGTGTGTATACGTCACTCAACAGTGTTTAAATTGAATAAATCAGGCTCCTCGTGAGGAATGTTTCTTCATTTTCAGCTATTTTACTATCATAAATATCTGTTGAACTTGATATGTGAAATATCGAAAGAGACGACAAGCATGTTTGGAATGGAAAATATGTTGTTTTCAGAATAAATAGACAATGAAGTAACAAATCGAAAAGTTCGAATTATCAGAACCAAAACCAATAAAAAAGTTAATCCCAATCAAATTTCAATAACAGTTTTATAGACACAAATAAATGAAGGTTATGTGCCAAGTTTAAATTTTATAGCTTCAGAAATGAGCGTATAATAAAATTCGAGAAAATATTAAAAGTTGAATGTCCTCTTCATCATGAACGAAGTCTCTTGAAATATAATCACATGAGAGATTTCTTCTTAGAGTAGCCCATGAAATCACTACTTCAATTATTTAAGTGATATATAGAAACACTCCGTGTTTATAGGTATATCAAATATACTAGGAAAAGTTCAGTTTAAATACCTCTCTGATTTCCTCATAAATTTATTTCTATGAGAAAAGGTTTCAAGTTGATTCGTTTTCCTTAACTACGTTCTCAATTTAAAAAATAATGAATTTTCCATCGTGATATTAACAGTGAATATACAATTCACTAAATAGTTTGGGATTTTTGTTTTAAACAATGAAGTCACACTTTCAATGCGAACTTTTCCTTGATATTCAATATTTTCCAATAAAGAAAGTTGTATACAAAAGGAAATAATGAAATATATCAACAATCAATTTCAGAACTTGGGCTGGTTTCTATCAATTTCAGAATATCCCGTTTAATCCAACATTTGATTACAATTACAGTCCCAGTACTCACTACCTCGAAACCAAATTCAATCCAAAGCTGAATACAGTTCATTCCAGTTATTTCACGTAATAAATATATCGATTGCTATAAACATTCATTTCAGACAATGTTTCCAAACACGTTTGGTTAGATTGTCTCACGAAAGATGATTGATCTAGTGACACTGGCATGATGTATGTTCAATGAACTCAGGGATGCTGAAGATTTACGATAAAATCGACAAAAACGCCGTTCCTTCGGAATCTGGTTTATGAGAAGTTAAAAAAAAGATACAAACACAATTGTAATGTTTTGGAGAAATAACACATGAAACCCAATGAGTACTGAAACATTAAAATATTGCTTACATATCGAGTGTCAACGGGCTTATCAATTAAGTCATAATAAGAGTATTAGGTGTTCGAAAATGAGATTTAGTATATCCACGTGTAATGTGGAGAGAAGACTTTTCACATATTTTTCACTTTCGATTACTGATGAATTCAGTAAATATGGATCTGTTTATGAATTTGTTAACCCTTCCACTTGAACTATACCTACCCAGGTACATCAGTTTCTACAGCATCAAATCACAAAATATTATAAACGAACGACGTTGCTGCTTTTGTACCGTGTAGGGTACACCCACAACGTTCAACTTATACAAGTAGTGCGCTCTAGGATCGTTGTTAGAACTTATGAATTCAATCATGTGTTGTCATGTCATGGCGATGCAGCGAGTATGTGTAACTAGTATCACGTGATTATTTAAACTCATTTAGTGGAATTGTGATTATCTGCTTTACTCTGTTTTTCTCGGTAAGTATAAATACTACATTTTGTAATAGAATTCTGTTAGTAACTGAAAGTTTCTTATACGCCCTAGAAAATATATTGCAAAAACCATGTACCTGCACAACGACAAATGCACTTTGGACAAAAATAGTTTTTGGTAGAAATTCGTCTAGATGATATTCAGAATGGATAAATACTTTCTCTGTTTCAGAAAATGTCATTTCAAAACCAAAAGGCTCTCACAGAAGAGGAATTACTGCTGTTTTTGGAAAATGACGATTTATCAGATATCGCCGTTTTATCTGACGATGATTTGGGATGGAATGAGTCGGAAAGTCAGCATGCTGACTTTATGGATGAAGGACGACCTGTTGATGATCCGGAGAGTGGGAGTAAAGCCGATGGACAAAGTGATGGTGGCTTGGATGGAGTAGCGGGACCAGTGCCCTCAACGGCAGAATCTGTGCCTCTCACGGTGGGACCCCATGTAAATGAAGCTGATTATGTTGAAAATTTTTGTAACCAGCACAATCTCACCAAAAAGGGAGATATTGTGTGGGTGGCTCATGCACAATATCAAACCAGATTTGTCAAATGTCATAATGAAAATAACTCAACTGAACTAGTAATTGACTTGCCTAGCCCAGTAGATTTTTTCACACGGTACATCCCAAATAGTGTATTTGAAAAAATGGTGGATTTGACGAATCTGTATGCTAATCAGCAAAATGTAGCAAGATTCCACCCAACAAATATTGAAGAGGTGGGATGCATATAATTATAGGAAATTTGCAGTTTCCCAGAGTTGAAATGTATTGGAGCAATGCATATGGAATTTCAATCATAAAAGATAATATGGTTTTGAAACGGTTTTATAAACTTAGACGTACTCTGCATTTGGTTGATGTAACTAGTAGAGAAGCTACTAATACAGATATGCTGTGGAAAGTGCGATATATGTACAATGCCCCACGGAAAACAGGGACTGCCATTAGAACGCAATCTTTACGTCGATGAACAAATTATTCCTTTGAAAGGCCGGTTGAATATCAAATATATCAAAAACAAACCTAAGAAGTGAGGAGTGGAACTTTACGTGTTGGCTGGAGAGAGTGGTATAATTTATGATTCCTACATTTACCAAGGATCAACCACAGAAATGAACCCACTCTTCATGCACTTTGGCGCATCAGCTGCTACAGTTATGCAGCTTTCTGATGGAATTACCGAACCTAATCACGCCTTATTTTCTGACAACTACTCCAGTGCTTATAACTTGTTTCAGTACCTTTGGTCAAAGTCAATATTTGCAGTGGGAATAATAAGATGGAACCGTTTTCGTCCTTAAAATTTGCCAAATGATAAGGATATGAAAATGAAAGGGAAAGGAACTTCTGCTGAATGCATCAGTAAGGATTGCATAGTAATTTCGAAGTGGTACGACAATAAATCGATTATCCTGGCCTCAATTTTTTTTTGTATTGGAGAGCAAGACCTCTGTAGGAGATGGGATGAAACGAAAACGAAATATGTTGAAGTGCCTAGGCCAGAAGCAGTAAAGAGGTACAACAGCAGTATGGGAGGTGTGGATAAACATGATTTTTTGTTGAGTATCTACCGCTCTTACGTTCGATCAAGAAAATGGACAATAAGGCTCATTTTCCACGCCATAGATCTGGCATTAGCAAACTCATGGTTGGAATATAAAAATGAAGCTTCAAATTTGGGTCTTCCACAACAAAAGATCCTAGATTTACTAGCCTTCCGTCAGTCTGTAGTTAACATCTCATACTTACTTAAACACCCCCAAAAAGGGGCAGGCCTTCAACAGAATTTCCTAATGATGACCTCGAAAGTAGATCTCAAAGAAACAGATATGAGTCTAGACCTCTGAAGGATTCTGGATATGATAGATATCAACATATTGCGGGATATGAAAAAAACAAATATAACTCAGGATGTAAATTGGAAGGGTGTAAAAAAAGAACACATGTTTACTGTAATAAGTGCCAAGTGCATATATGTTTGCTGAAAGACAGAAACTGTTTAAAAAACTTTCATAGTCATAGTTACTCAATTTACAACTGTTCTGAACAATAAAATCTTTCTTTACAATAAAAACAATATTTTAGTTTAAATGCATGGACTGGATTTGTCGTTCTGGAGGTACATGTCCCAAAAACTGATGGGAGGGGGTGAATGTTTTTTTTTTCAACTGAAATATGGTTGTTGAATAGTTTTACGACATTTTTTTAGATAGGTGCCAGTGAAAGGGTTAAGAATGCTATTACCTTGAAATATTTGCTTGTATTAACACCATTTTTAACGAACGCACTCGAATTTATCATTGAAAACTTGCCTTACAAAGTTGACGAAATCCTTATTTTTGATTTCTCTGCTAAATAGGCTAAGAAGACGGTTTCGCTAAAATTTCCTTCGATATTTTCAAGTCTACACCAGCTAAGAAAATTACAATATGCGATGTCGTAGTGCTGAGCCGATTTTTTGGTAAGAATTCAATTGAAGCTATTTTTGCAGTTTCTTCAATATCTTCAGGAACACACAACTCCTCACTATTGTTCTTCATTATATAAGATATTAAACACCTGCAAGAGCTTTAAATGTGACTTTAAATAGAACGCGTGAGCTGTAAACAATAGTGTTTGTTGGTAACCAGGTGATTCGGCATCACCTGACACGGCCACTTCACAACAAATGCTATAACATGAAAATAGTTAACTGACGAAAGATATCAAAATGTGTTTTTATAGAAATATTGAATTTATCTATTTCATTATGAAAACAGGACAGTTGCACAAAATAATTTGTACGATATTTGTATTGAAAGTAAGTTTTATGTTGTTCGTGAAATTACTCAACTCCCTATGCTCATTACTCAAACTTTTTCACTTACAAAATGAAACCTCACTTTTAACTCTTATATCATTAATAGCTATTACTAAGAATACAAATTTCATGAAAAACATCAAGTAGCAAGAAATTTGGCAAAAGAAAAAATCCTATTTTTGCCTGCATGAAATGTAGTAGTTTTTTTTTTTAAGGATTACATTTTTCTGATGTTTTTACTTGAATCAGATCAAATCAAGTTAAACTTAATTATACTTCCTTCGACCCCTACCTTATTTCAAATTCAACTCTAGCTACGACCACGCTGAGAGGGCGTAGTATTCAACAAAACTGTCATCTTACATGGAAAATATACTTTAACTGAAAATATTTGAGTTTCCAATTCAAGATTATTCAGAAATTTTCTTGAACTCAATCCCGATTGGATTAAAAAAACTGTCAGTGTATTTTCAAAACTGTTTTTACCCAATAACCCCGATTCAATTCAGTATGTGAGAAAGACATGAAAAATAAAATAAATGTTCATGCAAATCAACCGTCTTCAACACATTCGATAGAAATTTTTTGATAACTATTTTGTGTTCAGAAAGCCAACTCTGTATTACTTCACACTCTTTCTGTTTCAGTTCAGTGACAAATGGGAAAAGAATTCAAACAAAAATCATAACTGAAACATATATTTCTCTTTGAGTTCAAACAATTATAATTTTTACACACATTTCATTAGCAAAATATACAGTCATATATTCCATAAATAGATATACAAAACACTTTTACAAAATTCACATAGCTAACATAAGGTACTCGTATTCACAGATATAATTCGAAATCGTTTCTTTGAAGAGAAATACTTTCGATCTCATATCATTGAAACGTAAGAGCTCAGACGAATTTTTCACAGCAGTAGTAGTAGAATAATAAATATTATTGGAAAGTTCATATTTTCACTATATCCAAAGCTAAGGTTAGGAACAGTATTCATAGCTGTTACGAATTACATAAAATATGTAATGAATTTAGATGAAGAGATTGACAAAAACCTGCCTGTTGTAGGTTGTGGGTATTTCTCTTTATACAAAGGTTGTCCAGTGAGTTTCTCATAACGGTAATAACGGTATAAATAAATATGTTACATACTCAATCAACCTATTTTCTACCTGAAGTCCAAACGAATTTAAAGAGTAACCAGAGACTGTAGTGACGTCGTCTGTAAAAACTGAAGTTTGTTTTAAATGAATCTGAAAAATTTGTTTCAACATGTCTTTAAATGAGTGACAAAAAATCATTGAATCTACAATAAATCCTGTAACGTTACTCGTAAAGTGATGGAAATTTTTCTCTCATACTCAGCCGTATCCGTTTTTTGGACTTGTTCAACACTTTTCATGATATTTTTAAAGAATACTACCTAGCCCAAAATGAATGAAATTATAATTACTAAAAATGAATTCAAGTGTTAACGCATAGTAGTCAAAGATATTCGCACTTTACAATTATACATTGAGGAAAAACCAATAACTAACTGAATATGAAAGAAATTCACGAAAATTCATTAATTTTAATCAGATACTTTTCATTTCCAATTGATATTTCAGAGTAAAGAGTAATCAATTGCCAAAAGATTACGGATTGAGAAATGAACATTATCTTTCTGATCACATTCGAAACAATTTTTTGAAAACACGGAATATTCGTTGATTCGTGTATAGAAAACATTAAAAAACCAAGTTTGTTTTTCATAAGTCTTACAAAATATCAATCCACGGTAACACATCTAGCTAGAGGGAACAAAAAAGTAAATAAAAACAATCATTTCATAAAGAGAATCAGGTCCTTGTGATTTGAACAGCTCATTTTTGAACGAATATAAACTACGAGAACATCAACTTAAATACAACATAGATCTCCAATCTCGCTGGTACACAGTTCAATATCTATACATGAAGAAACATTTAGTAATCAAACAATTTAAAAAACTCAAAATCAATATACCCCAAACCTTCTTACTTTTCTATCGTAGGCATAATAACAATAAATATATTATATCGTGAATATACAGCAGATGAACTTTTTTTAGCAAAATTGAACTACGGTTTCTCAGCTCTCAGTTCAAATTAGTGGAAATTGTTTCTGTATCACGACTACTTTAAATTAAAACTCTGAATAAATGCATAAATTGTCGAAAACTTGAAGGTTGAAAACTTTCTCAGAGTTTTACAGTGATTGAATGCGTTTTCTCTCTTTGATCGATCAAAGAGAACAGAAATCTTAATCGATTTAAAGAGGTCTTTTTCTAATTAAGTCCTCAGAAGCAGCTCTGATTTTGATTTTTTCTATTTTGGTTTCATATCATTTGAAATGAGTAACCATTTGAAGCGGAGCCAAAAAATATTTATTTTGCCCAAAATTATGTATGATATGAAATTCAGTTCTGCATTGATGTGATAGTAGTATTGATGTGATAGTAGTATTAGCATCTGCTAATGAATTGTTTTGAACCAATCAAAAATTATGGTCTACTGCAAAAACAATGGTAATAAAATTTTAATATTACAACAAATAATCCCTTCTTAATTAATTCTTCAATAATGATCAGAAGCTGAAGAAATTTCATGGCTGAAGAACCACGTGAAAAAGTATTTTCACAATGTTTGTGTCTAACAAAAACTTGAACTAACTGTGATACAAACATTCCATAACAGCATCTTCTAAGAACAAGAGAGTTGAGTGTTTTCAGGCATTCCAGAGATATTCTGAGTAAGCAATTTTATCCTGAATGATAAAATCAATAGGTAGGTACTTTTACAGAGATCGGAGTAGATTACTGTCAGGACTTTTGCAATCGAGAGCGCATAATATTCACCTGAAAAAATGAGTACCTAGGTAAATTATAATAATCAACTTTAACTTCCATTCCTTCAAGTTTCTACCTGCTGGTTTAACAATTCTCTTGAAATACTGTTCTAATATCTCCTGAAGATTAGAAATGGCCAGCAATTTTCTAAAAAGTTTTCTTCTTCGAATGAATAATAGATTGAAGGAAGTATAACTCATATTTCTACAATTTCTTTCAGATCTTTAGTTTCATCATTATTATACTACATATTATATTATTAGAATTTTCAAAATTTCGTGTTTCGTATATACCTAATAAATAATTTAAGAAACCTAATGGTAATTGTGGACACCTAACAAATACAACAATTTTGTCGTATTATTATTGTTTTGGACAAACGTGGAAACTAGGATTTTTATAATACACAGATAATACTTAACCATTTCTTGATCGATTCATTAGCCACAACAATAAATTCCACCTCACGTCTAATGCGGCATGTCGCATGTCTAATTCGGGCTATGTGCATATAAAATATGTCATCTCTGTTATTTTTATTTCACATTGAAGGTCGCATCCAATGGAAAATGAATCAGTTTCAAACCATATTGAATTTTCATTGATATAATTCAATAAACATTCTGCTTTGAAATGAAAGCGGTATCCTACTTCTTTTTGCGAAAGCTGTGAGAAAGATATGTTTTTCGGTAAAACTAATGTGGTTAATACATTTTCACCATTTAGAATAAATTGTCACGCACTCGAAAATCCCATTACTGTTGACTGAATCAAGTGACTATTTCATCAAAGAATATATTTTTTGACAAATACACAAACCAAGACAAAATATTTATGTCATGAAATTTGAGGTTTTGGTCAGGAAAAGAGCATTTTGTGGCATGTAAACACGTTACCACCTATAATTATTGGTAATTTGTCCAGTTATCTTAGTCAAAGTTACGTATCTCGGAATTTGGGATACCCAGCTATGAACTCTTATAAACTCGTATTTCAACTTCCTTGAAGTTGTCTCAAAACATACATATGGTAGAGTGTACGCGACTATTAAAATCTGAGGTCAATGGTGACAAAAATCGATTTTTCACACATTTTTTGCAAATATCTCGTTTTCTATAGGTTTTTCGCTATTTGTAATCGTTATCAATATTGTAGAGGTTTGAATTCCCCACAACTTTTAATTCAAAAATTTTTATATACGTTGAATCGTTTTCGAGATAGAGGGCGGGAAACGCGCGGTTAAAGCGTCACTTAAGTTCAACCGGTAGTCCCGTTCAAGAACACGCCATATAAAGTTCATTAATTATAGATAAAGACATAACTATTGATGATTTTCATTTCTTGTCAACTATAAAATTATATTAATTTTTTTTCATCAATTGAATATCTAACACTGATAACCGATTCCTGAAATTAAAAAATAATTCAGGAACAAACTTCAATCACATTTCAATTATATTCTCATTTCCACCAATTACATTTTGAATGGAAAGTAATAAGTCAATCTTTCTTACCTAAAAATTAGGACCCCTTTTATATAATAGTAATAATAATTGATTTTATTGAGAAAAAGTAGTACAAGATGTAGTAGGTACGAATAATACAGACAATTCTTGAATGATGTCTCCTACATTTTTGTTAATGGGCAGAATTCAGTTTTCGATCTTGTCATTTGAGTAACGCAATCAGAACTTGCTCTTCCATTCAACCATACGAACCCTTCTATTTATATCCAGTAGGGACAGATATTCAATTGTATTGTATTGTCCGGTTCAAAGATTATTTGAGAATGGAATTCAAGTCTTGTTGGAAGTCTATAATGCTCCAAAATCTGTAGACACTATCGATCATCTTCTTTGTGCACAATAGTCAAGTCTACAAAACTGAATAAACCTGTACAGTTATCAAATATTCCACCAACAAGTGCAGCAGCTCATGAACATCTCAACCGTGTTTAATATCAAGTTCAAACTTGATTAGGGCACCAGGAATGGGGTTGGACAATGCCTAACGAATTCTTGGAACCTATCAACACAATATTCTGCAACTGCGAGAGGATGCAGGAAATCGGGGTTGCAGTGCTCTAAAGAGCACTTGTGGTCAGTGTTATAGGCAAGCTTGTCTCAATGCTTTACCATATCAGAAAGATGTTGATGAAGATAGAACCTTTGACTCCGAAATCATGGAAAACCTGAAGACAAATATCGTTGAAGACGATGAAGAAGAAGACTGCAGCGGTCGGAAGACGACACGAAGAAGTCGTAGTTCTTGTAATTTTGATAATTTTTTTTTCAATTTCCACAATTGTAAAAGAATGGAATATTTTTTCAAATGAGAACATTCATTGATTGAGAATGCCTTTCCTTCTTTTGCTTCCTTCAAGAAATTATCATTATAAATTACATTAGAATCGAAATATGATTTAAGTAATTTCCTTAACGAATCTTTAACTACACGGAACTTTTACCTTAGATGTTAATAGTCGCGTACACCCGTACACTTTACCATATGTAGGTTTCGAGACAATTTTGAGGATGTCAGAATGCATCCTCATATATACGGGTTTATAGCTGGGTATCTTAGATTCCAAAGTAAACTTAGTAAGATGACTGGACAGAATGGCAATATGATTGAAGCAACGTCTGGCACGGCTATTGGTTCTTGAGCAAACTTCAAATGCAATAGGAATCGGCAAAATGTGGATAGAAAAACGTTTTGAATATTTTTTAAATTGGATGCGAATGACAGGAATTGAGTTGCATCGTGAGGCTACAGTGAATTATAATAAAAGCTGTCACTTTTCAGAAAAGGCTTCATTGTGGATGAATATTATATAGGGTGGCCAAACAAAACAGAGCCTCTCGATTTATAATTGATTTTTTCAACTCCGCCACTTTCACCCACAAATGGGTGGAAATTTTCGTCTAATTTCAGTCAAAATCACGATTTACAATATTATTTTGCTCAGGTGCTTATTTTCCTCTTAGATTATTAAATGTTCAAACTGTGTCCATACAATAAAAGAGATTTTGTGCAAAATATAATATGTAAGTATATTTCGTAGCGAGTTTCTTTTTGCAAATCATACAAAGTCACTGGTTGTGTACAGCTTGTCAAATATAGGACGAGGTTTGAGAATTTCTGCTCTCTTTCTCTCTTTAGATTGTACGGGACTAGCGAAAGAGAGAGAGAGAGAGAGAGAGAGAGAGAGAGATCAGAAATTCTCAAACCTCTTCCTATATTTGGCAAGCTGTACTATAGATTTAATTTTTGTAGTGGAATTCAAAGAAGGCCAAGTGAAATCTTTAGAACACAGACCATTTGAAATATTTGTAATACAAAAGTTGTCAATGAACATTTGAACAAATATAAATTTTCAACTGTAAGTAGTAACAGTTGAGCGAAATTTGAGAATCAAACACTAGGTACTGTGAAGAGTAAGTACCTTATCATTTTTTCGAACCCAAAACGTTTAAAACATTTTTGGGTGTTGGCGGAGTCGAAAGTACTGAGATTGAAAGTTCCACGACAATGAAAAATCGATGGGTCCTTGCGTTTTCCTAAAATTCTGACACAATTCCTGATACTTGAAGAATCAAAGATAATAATCCACGGTGTGTAAAATATTTTTCAATGCTCCGTGTAGAATTTTACTCATCATGTTGTTGAAAGGAAAGCATCGGTTATAATGACGATTCAAACATATTTCTATTAGTGATTTATTCGCGACTGAATAAGCATTTGGCATAAAGCCATCAAGATCAACTCAATTAGAATGATGGTCAAGGTTTTGTTTTCAATTTGTCAATTCATTACCCACCTACACACATTTTTTGAAAATCACTTCTGTATCCAAACGCTTGATAACTTTGGATTACCTACCTATTTATGTTGATAAGTGATCAACAAACTTTTACTGATTATTACATTTCTGGAAAAACTGACATTCAGATGAAAGATATGAAAAAAAAAAATGAAAACAATAACAATGTGATTTTTTTCGGATAAATTATAATGCGTACTTATCATTAGTCTTGGTATATATTGTTAACTGACAAATTGACCTTGATTGAAAATTCTTGTACAGCATGGAAAATCTACCAGTGCCTCTGAATAATGGATGCGCAGGAGACCAGTCGGTGGAGTGGTGCGAGAGCTCAATAATATCGAGGAACTCGTGTAGTGAACAACATGTTAGTACAGAAAGTGGAGAAATTATTATGTGTGGTGAACTGTCAGTTATTTATTGTCTGAACTGAAAAACAAAGTTCTCAGTGGAAATTTATAAAAATTTCGTCAGAGATATTGACTATTAGGGTAGCAGGGAGCTTTTATGAAAAAGAATTCATGAACTTAGATTTCGATGGCGGAAGGTGAAAAATAATAGGCAAATATTGATGAAACGCTAGCCAACTCGACTAGTTAGGATAGAATCCTTGAATAAAATGCGGACCTATAGAGAAAAATGTCGACCTATTATTTATAGGTCTGAAAAGTTGGGGTGATCATACCATGGAAGGTCTGAAAAAACCTGTTAGTGAAGGGCAACGTCTGATCATAACACATGCGGATCGCAAAAATAAGTTTGTGCCTAATGCTTACATTATATAGAAATCAAATTGTGATAGAGGTGATTATCACTACGAGATGAATTTTGATAATTATAAGAAATGGGTGTCGAAAAAGTTGACTATGAATTTGCCCTTAAAAAGTGTGTGGTGATCGATAATGAATCATGCCAACGATATCGATCAAGAAACCAATCATAGTTATCAGAAAGTAATACTCCACTTGGAAAAAAAGTGCTGAAACCTAAAGTATAGAATGAACCAAATAAGCCAAAATGCCAAAAAATTCAAGCGACACGAAATATATCAATCAGCTCTTTCCAGTGGCAAATCACAACGTTGTACGTTTCCCACAATATTACCCGGATTTGAATCCAACTGAGTTGGTTTCGGATAGACTGAAAGATTATATGACAAATAAAAATTTCACTTTCAATTTCAACGATGTCATGCAATATTGCAGCAATTTTTTCAAACAGTTTTTTCCCAGCAATGGAAAATCTCGTTGTAAACAAGCAAAGAAATTTGAGGACGATTTCATGTCAAATGAACCCATGAAAGACCTCATCGTTAATGATCTGATTATTATTATACATAATGAGGATAGCGACACTGCATCAGAACAGGAATATGGGGATGACGTTTTAGAGGATGAAGATGGTAATTTTTCCGGAGTCGAAACACTTCTTGACGAGAATCAATTATCAACAGTGGGCGAAAAATCATATTACTATCTTTAGGCAACCAATATTATATGAATAAACTGATATGTGTGTAATAGGTTGTTTCATTTTTAGATTTTTGTTTCTCGGTCCTACCTGAAAATAATTTATAAAATGATGAATATTCCCATTGGAATTTTTTATGTCAATTAGCAACTTAGCTCATTCAAAAATTCGATTTCCCATATCAGTAACAGGAATTTCTTTTTCGATTTCAACTCGATTTTTCGGTATTGAAAAAATTTAGATAAAAATAGTATAGAGCTTTTGTAGGAAATTAAAATTGCTACAAAAAAATTCTTTCAACAAACAGTCTCCAATCAACAGTTTTTGAGCTGAGAAGTTGGAAAGGTGAATGTTATTTATATATTAAATATCATGTATAATAAATGCTACAAAGGCATAAAAACCTGCAGACCACGGCCAAAAAATCCGGAAAATAGCCTTCATACTGTTATCTCCGGCCGTGAAAGTTTACATTCTTAGATATACTTTAGTTAATTAACTAATTTTTACAAGTTTTGAATTTACGTTGGAACCCTGATAATTTTTAAACTGAAAACCTCAAATTTTTTTCACTTCTTGGAGCTTTTCTTGAAAGCCTTCAAAAAAGATTCCAGTTGTAAAATTGAAAAAATTTTATTTTTCACTCTGTTATTAATCAAAGACGTTGAAAAGTGAACAATTCAATTGAAGCAATAAAAAAAATTCTAATATTCAAATTTATTCGTATTCTTATTATTTGAAGTCACATAAAAATGATTTTTCATAATTTTTAGTTCTATTTGTTTAAAAAATGTATTGTTTATAAGATATTCGAATTTTTTTGGGGGGGGTTTTTTCAGTGATGAATATCATATTTTTGAAAAACAAAATCGTTTCTTAAAAAAATTGTCGTCATTGCTCAAAAACGCACTTGTTGATTAAAAATTTTTTTTGCTACTAAATATGAATATTTGAATATTAACGAAAGATTTTTTGATCATAATTATACCTCCTTGATATTCTGAAAAAAAATTTATTTATATTTTCTTTATTCATTCAATAAACGATTTTTTTCAAACAAATTAATTTAAAGATATATTCATTTTAAATACTTTCAAAAAAAACTTTTCTTCACTTTCTACAAATTACAATTTTTTTACACATAAAGGTGACAGATGGTTGTTTTTGTTTTTTTGGTAGTATTAAAAAAATACATCGTACAAATTTTTTTGTTTGAAACAAATTGTTCATTGAATAAATGAAGAAAATATAATTTGAAAAAAGTTTTTTTTTCAAAATATTTCAAAAAATAGAAATTATGATTTGAAAATAAATAGTTCTTCAATATTCATATTTAGTAACAAAAAAAAAATGTTAATCAACAAATGCGTTGTTGAGCAATAAAAAATATTTCCAATATCTTATACAAAATACATTTTTTCATAACAATTTCTTGAACGAATAGAGCCAAAAGTTATGAAAAAGTATTTTTATGTAACTTTAAATAATAAAAATAAGAATAAATTTGAAATAAAAAAATTTCAATTCATTTGATTGAATTTTTCACTTTTTAACGTTTTTGATTATTAATAAGAAATGGAAAATCGAAATTTTTTAATTTTAACAACGGGAAACCTTTTTGAAGGCTTTCAAGAAAAGCTCCAAGAAGTGAAAAAATTTGAGGTTTTTAGTTTACAAATTATCAGGGTTTTTGTTTAAATGTAAAACTTGTGAAAATTAGTTAACTGACTAAGGTATATCCAATAAAATAATCATGGGAAAAAAATTCCATAGATTTTTGTGTATTCAAGGGTCTAGAAGGCAAGTGATTTTTTTTCTAATAATGGTTTCGATGAGTTAAAATAATTTTTATTGTTGAAAGATCCGTATCGGTCAGCGCGTGCGGATATCTTCAATATTTTCCGAGATATTTGCAAAAAACCAAACCCCCCTTATTTTTATACTCAATTTCTTATAAGTTGTGCAAATTTTTCGAGACCCTCTTGAAATTTTTCAAAAAGTTGCTAGAGGCCATTCCGAATCAAATGAGCCCTGGATAATAATTTTTGGTGTCCTTGGACAGAAGTTGCAAAAGAAGGATCTTGTGACCCAGACTATCAGGGGTACAGCTAGATTTTCTAAGCTGTAATTCATGTAAGTTATAAGTATACTGTCCCCGTATATATTCGTAGCGTATAGTTTTTTTCCACCTTGGTTTCGAAACAGATCGTAATTTTCATCATCAAAAGTTATTGTTTTGCCAATCTGTTTACATTTTAATGATAAAGTAAACAGATACATCAAATTGAAATATGATTCATTTCAAGATATTTATTCAGTATTTTGGGAAATACCTACTTTTATGGTTTTTGACTAAATGTGTCACTTCCACTTATTCTGAAATAATTTTTATGAACAAATTTACCTTTATTTCAATATTTCCGTAAGTAATCGAGAAACTATTGGGATTTGCGAAGAATTTGAACTGAGCGCTATTTACCGAAACCTCCACGAAGTGAATAAGTTTCTGATCCAGTATAATGTTTCGTGAAATGAATTCACATAAACTTCAGTCTAATTCAAACCTTTTTTTCTATAACAGTAAATTTATATTTATTTGCTACGTCGACTATCATAAGAAGGAGCAAATAAAATTTTGTCATGGAGAACTTGAATTGAAAAATTATTCTGGAAGCAGTTGTTTTTAGTAAAAAGTCATCTTCATTCATTATCATTAGTACTAATACAAACTTTTACTGAGACATTAATGCATGTCAATATATAACTTCTTTTAGTATTTTTATTTACGCTTGATACATAAAAACAAATATCAAAAGCTTTTATTGGAAGTCAGAGAGTAATATTCAGTCGTTATGTGCCACAGAAGTAGAATATGGACCGGCTTGCTTCAATGCAAACGCAATTCCTCTACTGGAAGAATTATTTTTCTGAGGTGATGCAGGTACCACCTTCGGGATAAAAATGTATCCAAAAATACAGGCTATATGCAAGCACCAGAACATTTGATTGTATAGAGCAATACTTGGCCAAAATTCTAGAAGAACAAATGGGAAAGTGATGTATGCTAACACAAAATGAGTCACAGCAAAAGTTATAACGTCATATAAAAATTTTGTTTCTCGACTTTCTATGAAATGATTCCTCACATGTCTCCTAACAACTCTGGAAGTAAATGTGAACATTGCCCCACTGAAAAAAGTCAAATAATACCCAGGATAAAATCCGTGCCATACTGCAGAAAGAGCATAAGTTAATATAGTAGCATATTTTTTAGTTCTCTCATAAACCAACATCCTCAACCAAATATTGGTTCCCTTATTCCAGGCTTCAATACTTTCTTTCAAACTTGTAGCGAATTCGAACTTAAATATATCGACATTGGAGATTTTATCCCATCTTGCTGATCCATTTTCAGCATAGCCAGAAAATCCTATGCCACAGTTGTTACAAATAGCATCAGCTATTGTCCATGCAAAATAATACTTGAATCTCACTAATGTAGTACTAACAGTCAGGTACCAAAATTTGTAACTCACACTGGTGTTGATTAGGAAATTTTCTTCTTTCACTTTTCTTATCGGGAATATCGGAAGGAACTTGACAAAAACAATAGCACACACTAACGCCAACGAAACTTTTTGGCAAATTATTTTCACTGGACTAGGCTCATGAACGATCACTGGAGCAGATTTTGAGCTGCCCTGTACCTTGGAATAGTTTTTACCTTCTATAAAGTCGATGTAGTCGTTGAAGAATATTACAGGACCTGCCATTAATGATGGAAACATCAACGTATAGCTGAAAAATTCAATAGCACTGGGAGTTTTATACACAGCATGATATTTCTGATTATTTGTCATCTCTTCTTCTTTCTTCGTCAGGCCGTCGTGCAAACTGAAAGCTAATGAGGTCACTTTTTGAGTTATAACCATAAGTGGGCCGCTTATGTCCAACCCGTACGATCCATAATCATAAACTTGTCTGTGCAAATGAAGACAGGAGAGGTATATTAAGGCCACTGTGAGTACCATTCCATGCATAACATGAGCATTCTGAGTGATAATAACCACATAACATACCGCGGGAAGACCAGCCAAGTGAATTGCTTGAAATCCGAAACAGAAATATCCAATCAACATTCCAAAAACTAATCCAAATGCGTGCCGCACCGCTGTACTGGTTCTTGAGGGGTGTAACACTGTCCGGTAAAGCGTTGCCAACCCCAAAGCAACAAGTTGACTCATTATAAAGTTGAACTGATCTGTCGCCAGCCCGGTATATTGGGCTAGGCCAGCAAAAAGCTGGCTCCCGTCGTATTGTTCACTATTCACAATCATTTTCACGCTGACATTTAGAAGATATCGTCTCAGCTGCACTGACAACTGCGGTACGTAAACACTGAAATATTCGAAGCAGTGTGGTATGACTTCATGCACTTTTCATACATCCATAACGCCGTCTCTCTCTGACCCAACTGAGGCTTGGATGTGGAAGCGTATTTGACGCTGACCTGGTGTCTCCCTCTCTTACTGCAACCGCAAACCTAGTTAGACACGCCTAGTGGAAAGAATTCGGGGTCTGGAAACTATAATATGACACGTATTGCACTTGTGTTGAAGTTGACTATTAGGAAAGTAATTTTTATAATAGTGCGATTACGGTTTATATTTGCATGATACATTTTCGTGAAGCGGTCATTTATATATGATTTGAAAGTATTTGTTGAAATAAATTAATTTGTGAGTGATTTAAATCATTTTTAATTTCATCAATAACTTGGTCAAATTCCTTTGAAACTAGAGAAACTTAAAAATAATTTTCGCCAATGGGTATTGAATGTTGAAACAATGAAAGACAATAATACTGCATTACAGAAAATATAAATGTTTATTTAAAATATAATAAAATAGTTGAAATAATATAATAATAATATAATAATAATAATTGACTAATATACTTTATTTGTCCAATATTCAAATACAAAACACAAATATAAAATGATTTTTGTCCATAATTAAGCAAATACATAGTTCGATAAGTGCATGGCAGTGATTTTATTTGGATGCTTTCAAACACATATTTATTTTTATTACCATATTATCACTTCAATGATTCCAACTATTTTATAGTGGTACATTTACTACAATTCCAAAATAATGTTTGCTTTCACGAATATTGCTGCCGCCAAAAATAAAATGCAGCATTTAAGAAACCCCAGCTGACATAGATTTCAGAGGTCGTGTAATGAAGTATAATTTGTCAGATCTATTTGATTAGCATCCCGATAAATATATACCTAATAATGTGTAATATTGGTCATTGATAAAGAATTTAAAAAAGTGATTCGTTTAGACGAACACTGAAGAAAATTGGTTGAAAATTACACAATCAATACATATTTTATAATTGAATATCCACTAATATTTTATGAACTTTATTATCGAAACTACCAGAAGTTTTCGGTTTTATTCTGATAGTTAAAAAAAAAAGAAGATTACCATTGAATATTTCTTTGATCATGTGAATTCTCATTTTACATTGTACATATTCATGATATCTATAGTACAGGGTCCTGCAACAGTGGCGCGGTGTTCACTATCTCTATTTAGGAAACAGATAGAAATCTGAATTTCTATAATATTACCTTATTGCTTAAGCTCGACAAAAGAAAAATAGTGGCGGTCACACAGAGTGTTCAATTTTTTCTGGGCGAATCCCAACTGTCTTTTTTTAATGGCAACCTGAATTTTCTATATCTCCACTTCGAAAATATTGACTGTTTTCGAGATATCTAGCATGACAGGTTTTTTTCCAATATTTGTCACTCAATATATTTGAAATTATAAATTTGTGCCAAATCCAATTGAACTTTTTTTGGTCAAATATTCTACATTGGTAACTCTCTCGAACGATATATCTGAAATCGACCTGGGATATACAGGGTATGAAAAACCGCTTGTCACATATTGTAAATAAAAATTTCCAGAATCTTCCTTATTTTAAATAGAACGCCCTATATATTATTGATCCATAAGGAGCGCCAATGAAACCTTTACAAATTTCATCGCGTATTTCCTATGACTAGGTTTAATAATTTTTTTTTAATTAGCATTTTTTTCGAAAAATGGTCTTTCTTAGGAATATAAAAAAGATATCTTGTTTCAATTCTGTACATTGTAGCGGGTCCTATAGTTTTTCCAAATTTTTTTTTTCTAAAAATGACAACTCTCTATTTTATTGCCATAATAACAATGATTTTTTACTGTGAAATCCATAAGTGATGGTTGTGATCGAGATATACACTGTGTCCGTAAAGTATGGAAAAAATTCATTTTTAGCTGAACAGGTCATTTTCAGAAATAATCCTGAAACACGTCGATTTTTGATGTTAATTTACCGTATTTCAAAATAATAATCTAATATACAGGGTGAATTACGTTCGAGTAATGACG